>JAFBJU010026071.1:0-31780 GCA_016785305.1 Colistium nudipinnis | reverse complement strand
TGTGTGTGTGTGTGTGTGTGTGTGTGTGTGTGTGTGTGTGTGTGTGTGTGTGTGTGTGTGTGTGTGTGTGTGTGTGTGTGTGTGTGTGTGTGTGTGTGTGTGTGTGTGTGTGTGTGTGCGCGCGCGTGTGGCCCCCACATCCTGGCCACAGTTTATTTTTTTTTGCCTGAGCCAAAGATTGAATGTCCAAAGGCAGCAGTCCAAACACAGCAAAATAAAAATCAGAAAATATAGACAGAGGTCAAGGTGTCCGCAGATAAACACACCAGAGAATCGATGAGTTGGATGAAATTTGTTTGCATCAATTGAAACATTTATTTTCGAGTGGGGGGGGGAAAAAAACTTGCAAAGTGTACCTTCCAGGGAGGAAAGATTGCAGTCTTGGCTTAATACAGAAAAAATATTAATAATATGCCAACCGAACCATGAGCTTCTCTCAGCATTAGTGCTACTGTTGCCTGAACCTATCCGTATGTAGGTCTCGAGACGAAACCTCCGGCTTACAACATAAATGGAGAATTTAGTTTGGACCACTTGAAAAACAAACCAAAAAATGCATGGATGCATCAGTTCAACCCGTTGCACGTCACAAACTTGCATTGATATATTTTATCGCATATTTTGCATCCCTTTTTTTGTGATTGCATAGTCATTTTATTGTATGTATTTTGTTTGATATATTTTATGACATTCCCGGCAGTATGTGATTTTTACCAGGGGTTGAGGAGGATTCCATAATTCAAAAAATGCTCAATGAATAGTTGACGTGCATTATTTGTAAGGGAGGGAGCAAGTGAGCACACTTTACACTGTTACTATTTGCATGTGGAAGTAATTAGGGAACTAACATGCTGGGTAAAAGTGGAAATGTTTTGAAATCTGGTTTTTAAGAAAATGGAGCCGGTGGAGCTGAAGGAGGAGGATAAAGACGTTCCTGCTGTTGTTGAAGCAGCACATGAGTCAGAAAGGGAGAAGGAGAGGTTTTTGGCCGCTGAGCTCAGAGTTCTTCAACATTTTTGTCACAAGCACAACTATAAATATGATTACATCTACGGTGTGCAATCAATCTGATTCGTAGGCACCTTTGTGTGCGATGGAGGAGAAAAGCCAACAATGTTTCGGGGATGTAACTTAGAGAGAGAGAGAGAACGTTGAAGGATGAGGTTAGAATATGTTATGGAAGACAGATGTTATCTGAGCACAGAATGCACTGATTACACTGCATTTGTCATTTCAGGGGTATAAATATTACAGATGAGCCATGAGAGGATTTTATTTTATACATTTTTTTTTTTACCTTAAATTTTAAGACTGTTTCTGTTTTGCCCAATGTTCATTTGCTCGGAATTTATGTTGTGAAAAGTTGCAAAAGGGTCATTTAAGTCAAAGTGGCGCTGTGTGATCTATTGTTAGAAGTTGCCGCCTCGGTGAATGCGTTCTGCTGCATAGAATTTAAAGTTGTGTTGTTTTCATTTTAACACGCAGTTGTGAAGTGGATAATACAAATGATATCATTTGAAAAATCCCCTGCCATGTTTCTGGTGTCTCGCCGTGTTTGCAGTGCTTTCCAGTGTACACGCCCTCAAAACCAGAATTCAGACAAAATCTTTTTCATCTAGTAGTATTTTTTTTTTTTATCCGACTGTGTATCGGCATGTGAAGGCTTGTAGCGGCTGTGTGTGTGTTTTTTTTTTATTCTGTCAATGAGCAGAGGAATGAGAATGAGCAGACTTCTAACCTCCCTTTGGGGCCGACTCACACAACAGTCACCGTGGCTCACAGCGGCAGATGGCCCGTGGAGATGGCGATGCATTCACGATCCACTTTGGTGTGACCGGCAATGTCACTTTTTTTTTTTTCTTCTCGCTGAGGATATGGAACCAATTGCCCCTATGCGTTTTTTGCTTGTGTTTTCATTAGAAGAATGAGCAGGTCACAAGACACCCCCTGAATACTGTGCGCCCGCCACACCGCGACTGAATGACAATTTAAAGAGCTCAAAGCCACTGGCGATACACACACACACACACGCGGTGATTTTCCTCAGGAGGTTATGGCCACAGGGATAAACCGAAAATGCTAAAGGACATTGTGGAAGACAAAAGAGAGGAGTGAAACATGAAAAGTTTTAATTGTATTTGAATTTGTGCTCCCGGAATTTTTAACACGAGGTGTGAAAGCATAATAAGGCGGCTGAAAGGACGCACATTTCAAGGTTGCTCACCGATCCTGCAGTTATCCGAGGGGGGGGGGACACCAGGCCACTGCATGTGCTTCTCTCAGCTAAATACATGGCCAAAGAGACCACGTCCTCTTGTCTCCCAAACTAAATCCCCACATCGATGCTTCGTACGGCCTGTTGTCGAGGAGGGATCCAGGTCAAAGCCTTGTTAGATCTCAATCTCAGTCGCTTTACACAGGATGACGGCTTAGAGCGATACAATCAACAGCCTCCTGACACCGCGACATGGATTGCTAATTAATTAACTTAGCTCGGGCCTGACAAAGGGAGCGCTTGTGTGTCACCGCCGTTTCATCAGTATTTAATAAATGACTCGGCAGAGAGAACAATAGGCTGCTGACTATAGCTGTGCAAACAACAGGCTGCAGGAAATGGCGTCCCCCCCCCACGCACAAAATCTCCCAATTTTTCCACGTAGGCTTTCATCGCATATATCTGCAGACAAAAGGTCGGCGCTCACCTGCGCGGCACCGTGTCATAGATCCACATTAACAACCCCGACTGATGGACGGGGGTGGGGGATGTGTACTTCCGTTGCCATGGAGAACACCCCCCCCACTTCTCTACCCCCTCATTCAAACAACAGGCTGCAGGAAATGGCGTCCCCCCCCCACGCACAAAATCTCCCAATTTTTCCACGTAGGCTTTCATCGCATATATCTGCAGACAAAAGGTCGGCGCTCACCTGCGCGGCACCGTGTCATAGATCCACATTAACAACCCCGACTGATGGACGGGGGTGGGGGATGTGTATTTCCGTTGCCATGGAGAACCCCCCCCCCCCCCCCCCCCCCCCCCCCCACTTCTCTACCCCCTCATTGTGAATTCACATGGCAGCTCCCAATAAGAGGAGCACATTTATTCAATTTCCATCCTCTCAATCCCGCTCGTTTAGCCGGTCTCTGGTGTGTCTGCCCAGAACACGCACCTTTTTCTCACTTTAACAATCGTGGCGCGTTTCTCGGCGGGGATGGAGCCGGAACCAGCAAATCAGCGCGCACTGGTAATTAGTTTGCGCGTTTGGTTGGTGACAGTTTGAACTGCCCTCATGGAAATACCAGGTAATGCCACTGTGCGTTTCCTTTTCCACACTGGGCCCCAGCGAATCAGTCCTGCGGAAACAAGTCCTCATACTGGTATCATTCTAACTATCTATGTCATTCATTTAGCCAGGGGATGAAATTCCATCTCCGGTGCACATTTTTCCTCCAAAGAAAACAACCCCTCTGTGGCGGAGATGTCAAACCTCCTGATTATCTGGGTAACGGTGCTTTGTCTGCAAGCCAAGGCCAATATTGTGAGTAATAAGGAGAAGAAAAAAAAAAAGTAAGAAAGGCCTTTGAACAATGTCAGCTTGTTTCCGCAGGTGTCCGCATTTTTTTTCTTCTTCTTCTCCCTCCTTGAAAGGCTCATTAAATTTATGCAAATGACATTGTCACCCCTTGAAACATGCAAATGCGGTGTTATGAGCACTCTGCAGAAAGTGAAATGTTCCTCTTGGCAGTGCAAATAGCGGGTAGCCTATGCTGACGGGGTTTAGCAAATAATTTTTTCCTTAATCTTATTTTTCATTTTTCTAAACGTTAGCGGGAGCGGTTTAAGTTACATTCCCGAGAGAAATGTCAAAATATTGTGGACCCACTCCCAGCACTCCGCCTCATCTAGATGTGTCGGTGCGCGCGTACCATATCTGCTGTTATCGTCCTAGCTCATCGGCCGGCAATTATTTCTTAATTTGAGTCATCGGCCGCGCTATCTGCAGCCATGCTCTTCACAGAGGCCTTTTACGGAGGAAAATCGATCACTAAACACTTCAGGGTCCTGAGCAACGCAAGGTAATTAATGCTCAGGTAGTACAAAACCGGCATATTCTGGCTTGTTTGTTGTGCGGCACAGAGTCGGCGGCCCAACATGTTTTTTTTTTGTTTTTTTTTAATATAATCATAGTCGGTATAATGTATTCTTTGGACAGTATAGATGTTGGAAAACGAATGTGTCGTTTTTAAGATTTGGAGCAAAGTTTAGGAAAGCATATTTGGTTGTCTGCAGTGCTTTTTCCTTATTATACTATGGAATTTTATTTCAGTTTCAAATCATGTATTTAAAAATAAACTAGTGATTCTGTGCATGTCGGCTGGCTCTTTACAAGCTGGAAACAGGTTTAAACAGAAGGTATTTTATTCATTTCGGTGATGTTGAGCATCTTAAGCCGGTGACCTTTAAAATGTCTTCTGTTTTTTCAATATTTTCAGTTTTTGATAGAAGGATCTTTACTTGTGACATGGCAGGGTTGTTTTAGGTGGAGAATGTGATTTATTGGCAGCTATATGCTCTGCTATGCTCAGCAGATATACCTAGGTTTTTACTTTTTTTTTTTTTTTTTTACTTCCCAGACAGATACTGTGCTGTTTGGGAGATTTTCCTGAAAAGATCACCCTGCTATGGGTTTCTCACTTTGTGACCTTGCTATCATTCAGTTGTTAACATAAAGGGCAGCTTTAATTATTAGATGTTTCCCTATGATTTCATTTGCTCATTTCTACCGTAATTATCCTTGCCTAATAGGAAATGTACTTTTTTACAGGGTGACAGTAAACGGTAAACAGAGCCACCCTCAAACTTCCTCACCAGCCACCCCAGCTGTCTTAGTCTAATTGGCCATGGCTGTTTGTCCTTTATTTCCTTCTGCTGCCTGAAGTGCAGTTTATCTTTGTTTTTTTACTCATCTGTGCCTCCCATGATCCCATCCTGGCCTCCAGCGTTGACCACACATAACGCATTTAAAACTTAGACTGTTGATGCCTCCAGTGAAGCTCCACCGTGGCTCCCACTGAACAGCCCGTGAGACCATCTGCGAGTTTGCGTCGGGCTGCTCTTTGGTCTCTCTGGTCCAGATCTGCAGGGTCTCGCGGAGCACCAGCATCTCGGGGCTTTGGTTCTGGCTGGTGTGGGTATCAGGCAGCTCCCCCCCAGTTGAGCTCTTTAAAACAGGATTAAGCACGCTCACTGGCTTCTGTGCACACACACACAGTTCCATTGGCTCGCACTTATCTGTGATGAGCAGTCGTGAACTGATGGTAGAGGAATGAGGAACAAAATTAGCCCTGAGAAAATACTCCTCGTAGCTGAAAGTCTATTGTAGCCCATCTGATTTACAGCATAACCTTGGTTCGTAGTTTATCGGAGCATCGTGTCATGGACGCAATTTTCATGAGCTTTCATATTGTCAGAGAGGAGCAATATTTAACCTTTGATGATGTTTATATGATATTTTATTAGTAAGACGAGCACAAAGCAAGTTATTTACAGTAAATGGCCAGCAGAGTCAACTGTGGTCATGAAGTTTTCAGGTACATCAATAGAAAAGGTCATTTATCATAAAGGGCATGATAACGATCCAAAATATATATATATTTTTTTTGTCCGTCATCTTCACAGGTTATAGTTAAAAGGTGGAGGTTTTAACCAGGTCTTTGCTGATATGACTAACAGTTGTAATATTTTGTGTTTTTTGTCTGTACATGGGCCAAACAAATCATAACAATTAACTCTCGGGGAGAGGATTCTCTTTTCGAATCCTAGTTTCCTCCCACTGTCGGGAATCCTCCGGTTTACAAAGGGGGATGCAGGATGAGCAACTGTATTAATACCACTTCTCCCTTAATATCCTTCATATAAATGCAGATCCTCAAAATGACATAAAAATAAATACTTGTCTTGAGTGAAAGCAAAATCATTTTCCTCGATCTTACCAAGTCTTTTTTGTGCCTAAATATATTCCAATAATAAACTTTTCATAAGCTTAGCCATGGGTTTTATTATAGTAACCATGGCAATAAAGGCCCAGACGGGTTGCTACCAGTACCCATCGTGTGTTTATTATTGTAATAAAAACCAAGGTTGGGGGCAACAGTCACTCTCAGGGCTCTTTTTCACACAAAGCTCCCAGGGGTCGTATCGGAGGACAGAGACGAACGAGTGCCGTGCTTGTTCAGATTCGAGGACGGAACACAAGTATAAAAAAAACACAAGAATTGCCTTTGGTAAAATATTGAAACTAATTTAAGAATGTATTACCCTCAGTGCTGAGCTTGAGCTTCACTCTGTTTTTCTCTCGTCTATTTGGTTCAGTTCAATTCATTAGAAAATCACAGGCAGGGTTATGTTCTGACCGAGTTGTGACCAAACAGATGTTAATATCGTTCTCTGTGCTAGTTCCTGGGGAAGGCTGTGAATAAATTAGCGTGATTTTCAAGGTCAGGTGAGATCCAGCTTCCCACATGAAATTCTCTGGAGTCTTTGATCTATCACCATGGGGAAATCCTCCCCGAAAAAAAACTCCTCCGAGGATCTGCGTCTTGGTCACACGGGGTCCAAAGTTTGGGTCTGAAATGGCAAAAAAATATAAATTGTGGACATACTGTTAGGTTGCTCCCAGATATGAAATGCAGATTTGAATTTGCAAGGCAGATCAGATGTTTTTTTTTTTTTTTTTTTTTTTTTGCTATTTGAAATACATATTTTAAGATGTCACCAGGGTTTGCTCAAATCTCCATCCATTATTTTCTAGCCCAGTGTTTTTTTTTTTCGATTGAGGACCCAGCAATGCTTTTTGAAGTAACATTTCCATTTTTGTAAAGCATTTTTCATTTTGTACAGAAGTGACATTTACATAAATACTCTTCAAAGAAAACATGCCAGGTGGCTTAAAGGGCTAGCTTTGATTTTACAGTTTATGATTGGACTTGCATTTTGCTAAATGCCCGTTTTTTCATGCATGGTGTAAATCTATACGAGTTCAATAGAGTTCGTTTTAATATGGCGAGGTTGTACTCAGGCACAGTGCTGGTTTTAGCTCAGTACTAGTAAAGGCAGGTAAAATACGAATTAAAATGTTCAGTTTAATGCAGAGAGAAAAAAACAAAAAACAACGCGCATGCTGGTCATAGCGTGGCTCAGCTTGAACGACCCTCTTCTACAGTGTTAAAATCATAAATATGGAACATAGGAGATTACATCAGATAATCATTTTTTTTTACATTTTTTATCAGACTTCATAAATGACTCCGCTTGTTTTACATGACAGCAAAAGAAGTCAGATAAGTATCACTGATTGCATAATAAATGAAATGTCAAGGTTACATCTTAGCGCTAAGTCCGTGCTGTGCCAGGTGCTGAGGTCATTTCATGAGATAAAGGACGGCTGTTGAGCCCTTTGGGCTCCACTTATACAGCCGGGCATTCAGAAATCCTTCTTTGCATATGATGACATTTATGATATGGCCTGAGGGGAGACTGAATATGGAATAAGTTAAGTCTCTCTGGCAAGTTTCTCCTGATAGCTCTGTGTTAAAGCCCAAATGAGACGAAATGACAGTATTCCTGCCAACATTTGTTTTGTTTTTTTTGTGGGAAATTGTGGGCTAGATCAATACTGCCTCTCCAAGGAGTCCTTCCATTCAAGATTACCTTAACCCAACAGAGAGGCAGCCTCCAACCAGAGGCACTAGATATGAAGGACTAGGAGCTGAGGATTTTTTTTTTTTTTTTTAATCTTTTTTGTCACCAGATAAGACCGGAAATCGTGTGGTCCTCATTTCTATGAGGTTATTTGTTGGTTAACTGAGGTCTTTAAGTTTTAAGTTCTAATATTCATCAACAAAAATGCTTTTCCATACAGTTCAAAGAAGAATGAAGCAGCCGTCTCTTTATTTTCATATATATTTTTTCTTCACTATTGGTACTCAGCATTTTTTAACCGTGTTGAGGTTTTGGCCGAATGAAAGGATCAGCACAGCTTTGGGCTTTTGTTGTCAGCGCACCCACATGAGCCATTTTGTGCGGGCGTGCGTGCGCGCGTGCGCACGTGCGCGCGCGGGTGTGTATGTGCTTTGTCGTTTCCTAGCTGTTGTTTCTTTTTCTCCAGTTTTGGGATTCTCAGTTCTCTGCGCCATGCAATCGATGTCAGTGCTAACCCCAGTGTTGGACACGTAGAGCTACACGCGCCGCCACCGTGACAGGTGTCACCGCCTGCTTCTTTTTATACCCCGCCAGCAATGAGCTTTGCAGAGATGGCGCAACGCACGCGGCGGTCATAGAATCCCACGCGGCCTCCCCACTTCTGCGCCCCCGCTGTGTCAAACTATCCAGCCATCAATGAGATCCCTCATTGGCTTCCCACTAGGAAACATTGTCGAGTGTTATGTGTTTTGAATGTGCTTAAATGCCTTTTTTTTTATCACAGTAACAAAGTGGAACAGTAGAGAGTCTGTACAAAAGAGTAATATCAATATCGGATGATAAAATAGGTTCCAGCATGGACAGGTATAATCATACCGATCAGGTGATAGAATCTCGTCTCTGACTGAGGAGTAAATGTGTTGCTGAGCTGATTTTTTTTATGTCAACAGATGCCCTCTCGGCGAACCCCTTCATATCCTGGATATGGCGTGTTTGCCATCGAGTCGGCTCATCAGTAATGTTCCCTGCACGGAGCTCCCGCCGGTCCCCGCCTCCCATCGCCAAAGGTAAATCTGAGCCCACTCCATCAGTTGATGAACATTTAGAGGGCTTCATTAGTGGGGGGTTATTGTGGTGCCCTAATGGTGAGGGCTGACATTTCTATCTCAGATCGTGCCTTTGACAATGCAGAGGTCACCACGCCACACGCGGTGGATGATGCGCACGTGAGGGGTTTCAATGTCTGCTCCGTGCGCTCTCAAAAACAACGTCTCGGCAAATCCAGCAGAAAGTGAAATGCAGCTGTAGCGAGAAGCATTTGTGGGAATTCAGTATCGGCCATATAACAGGGAGCCAAGATCTGCTGCTTTTTGGGTTTGCAATTTTTTTGAAGGGCTGCAGGAACAAAGTGGGCATGCTGTGATATTTCAGGACTTTCTGCCGGAGTACGCCTTTGATTTATTGTGTTTTATTAATAGTTATGTCGTTACTACCCCCCTTTGATAAAACAAAATATTGCCTGGAATGCAGTGACAAGCGTGTCAACATTCCACCTATGTATTTTATAGCATATTCCAAAATTACAGGCATTTTTTATGAACAGCGAGTTTGCACACTTTTGGCCATGTAGGGTTTGTGGAAGATATACTGGTATGGCAGCATAGTATTATTTACCTTACTTCACCCGACCTGTGTAGTTGGCTGATGTGTGTGTGTGTGTGTGTGTGTGTGTGTGTGTGCATTTACATATATATATGTGTATAAGAATATAACAAAACATCTTAGCATACTATTTAGTTTTGGTGTGTTTCTCAATGATTAATTACACTATTAACCAGCATTGTTACACATTAATCAGACTCCAAAAATCAAACTCAATATTTATTTTAATTTACAAATCTCCATAGTTAATTATAGGGTATACAGCAATTATCAATCGCTAAAATGCACCAATAAAATAAATGACAACGCTAGCAGGGAGGTGAAATTGTCAGATGTGACGTGGGACTTTGAGGACGCTCAAAGGTCTCAGTCGTTCCGTCTCCGCAGAGCCGAAGCTGAGCCAATGAGATAAAGGGCCTCTGTGTTGGTGAGAGCCAATCAGCAATACTCAGACCCCGGCCAATTAATCTCTTAGGTGACACCGGCTCTGGAGGAATGGCCTGGTTAACTCCTGGTGGCGTGCTAAGTGTAGATCGAAACCCCGCTGGCTCTCTTTCATCTGCTCCCCGCAGCAGAGGGAAAGTTTGCCGAGATTGTGTTTCTGTTTGAAACTATACCTGCTCTTTCAAGCGCGCCGAAGACGAGCGCTGTCCTGGAATCACCTCAACAATCTTTTGAAGAATTTTGCTGTCAGAATAATTTATGCAGACACTTTGCAGCCCGCTTTTATTCCTCTGTAGTGACACCCTCCACTAACTGCAGGACCAACACGTCTTCTCTCGAAGCGGAGGATGCAGTTGGGGGTTGGGCATTCTCGCTGGTCTGGGCTTCGTGGCCCAGGGTCCCTAAATCCCCCAAAGTTTTCAGCAGAGTATCTTTAGTCTACTGCAGTCACTGAGTGCTATGTGATGCATGTAAAACAACCAAGGTTGTTTCCCAATCACAATGCTAATCCATTGCTCATTATTTTTACCCTTCTCTCTCTGTAGTTGTGGTGCAGATAGAGATTTATGTGATTTGATTGAAATGTAATTCGATTTAGAGAATGGTGACAATCACATACTTGAACTGGAAAGCGCCCATTGTGCACATCTCTGGCACAGCTGTGGTTCCAGCCCATAACTCCAGCAGGGATTAATGTCGTGAACGTACGGTGATGCACACGCTGTTGTTCAAGGTGTTCTCTGTCACAATAGCAGGGAGGGGGAGGAATTATATATCATTAGGGCTGGTGGTTCGATACGAGACGATGCCGGCCTCTTTGGATGGAGTGTGACTTTCACAGATAATACTAATACATCAAATAATTTGCCACGTGGGACCGTTGCAGAGAGCAAAACAGTGCACACGTCACGGTTGTTTATGTTGAATCTTAAATATTCAAATGCGGCCCCTGCACGTTGGAATTTAGTTTGGATTACTGACTATGCTGCAATGACGACGGGTCTCAACTTGAAAACTATAATAATTAGAATATCTTTATTTATATAGTACTAGTCACAAGGAAAAACTGAATTAACATAAAAATAAATAAAAAAAAACAGAGTGGTAAATGATTTAAAAAAACACTGAAACTTTAAAAATAATTGGAAAACTGAACTTTTGTAAAATTAGGAAATGCGATATGATTAAAGGCAAAATTAAAGTTTGGATTTAAAGTGAACTACAGACTGCGCTGGCTGTATTTCCTCGGGCAGGGGGTTCCAAAGCGGAACATTTAAAAGGCCTCCGTCGGACGAGCACTAGGTACCAGCAGGGTTATATGGGGAGAAAAGATCCACTCTAAAAAATCAGGCTATTTAATATGCCTTGCAGGTCATTAAAACAACCCTAAAATCAATTCTAAAATGTACCGGAACCCATGGTAAACCCAGGGTTGATGTATTCCAACCTGTTTACAGTGGTTAAAGCGCTGACCGGTGATGAGAGTCAAAAGTTTAGCAGGTAATCTGGACCCCTGTGAGCTTTCAATGTCCTTCCTTCAGGGCAAATGGTAATTCCATTCATTATTAATGAGTATATGTTTGATTTGTTCATTAAAGGAAAGAAATTAAAGTAGCGCTTGTTTATTCTGTTCATTAACTGCGGTTCAACGGTTTCTTTTTTGGAATCTTAGGATTTGGAGAACAAGGACTCTTAAAATCTCTTTAAAGGTAATTCAGTATCCATAAAAAACAACTTGTTGGGCAAATGATATCCGACTGCAGCCAGTCAGATCCACATTGACTATCTTGTTAGCCTCTCATTGTCATTGTTTTAGAAAGAGCCAAAGAGCTTAGATCTACTGTACATGTAGACAGTAAACATATACAGTATATATATATTTAATACATGCAAATATGCACATAAACTGGCTACTGCCCATGCAGCAGTGTCTGCTGTACACTTCTTTAAAGACTAAACAACATTCTTCAGATAACAGTGATAACTAATAGCAGTGTGGTGGAGTTCATAAGCAGATGAGGCAATGTTTTGACACAGCCCGAGCCCCCCGATAACCGAGCATAACAGATCTGTCTGCTCTATTTGTCCGTCTCTGCAGAGTGCATAATCCTACATGTCTCACAGCCAAACGAGTCTCACTATCAGTTTGACATCAGCAACGCAATGTGACAGAGGGGCTAATGGAGCAGGCGCCTTGTCTTCATGCATTCAGGCCGCACACCCAAACACTTTGACGCCACTTGCTACCCATCGCCCCCGCCGCACCCACCCCCCCTCTCCGCCCTCCTGGACCAAACCTGCATCAAAAAGAGGTCAGGGTGATTGCAGATAATCTCACGTCTCATTGTGTTGACTGAGATATGATGTGACGCAGTGGAAGGGATGAATTGGGGGGGGGCGAGTAAGGTTGGTGACAAGAGAGAGAGAGAAAGAGAGAGGATGTTTAAACAGGGATAAAGGCCCACAGCTCACAGTGGGAGTTCCCTTCACAATCTATTCTCAGGGAGAGGTGTGGGCTACGTGTGATGTATGGGTGGGTGGGGGGGGGGTGCATATCGCAAAGCATAGACATGCTTTATCACTGTAGTGCCATTTTCCAAGCTATCCATCTTTCCAAGGAGATATAACTTACTTGCTCGGTGTTCATATGCAACCGGATTCCGTACAACTCAGCATCCATTCATGTCCTAGATTCGTCCTCTAGAGCTCTTCATCACACTGCTGGTAGACTATTGTGTCAGCGTATATAAATCATTAAGAAAAAAGATTATTACATTAGTCAAAGTTAATATTTGCATATTTCAAATATAAAATTAGAGCATTATTAAAACCATCCCACTGAGTAATTTATTCCCTCTCCCTCGTAAACGTGCATCACTGAAGCTGTCGGCAATAAAAGGACACGTTATTATTTAGAGCAGGTGACCACTGTGTACTGGGAAGTCTATTAAATTCAAACATGTTGTGTGGTGGGCAGCAGCTATAATAGAACAATGGCATCAGTATATTACATGATCTCTTCAGCCCCTAGGTACAGTGGATTTGAGTAAAATGTTGGCCCCGCCCACTTCCACGGGTGCACCCAGAGGTCTAATCGCCGGGTAAACAAACAACTCCAAATCTGCGCTAACAGGAGCATGGGCTCGCTGCTGAGGTGAGATTATGATGACAGTGAATCAATGGGCTTCAATAACAAGGCTCAGATGTAAATCCTCTGTATGGGCCGAAATCCCTGCTGTCTAACTAAAGCTTTGTTTCCACGTGGCAGCGAGTGACACGGAAGGATTAATAGCTGCTCCATGCTCTGTCAAGTTGTGATGGAGATGTTTAAGGCCAGATGTATGGAGAGATTGTAGACCAGGCATGGAAATTGTATTGACGTACTTTCAATCTTACTTACTTCGATTTTTGGCCTTAACATTTTTCAAAAGTGTATATTCCATATTTGACTCATTTATTGAACTAAATATTTACAAAATATTTAACTCATTATGATTTTTTTTTTGTCTATTTGTGGTCGGTGCACCTGCAGGTCTCTGCCTGTGTAACCACATCTTTGTCAGATTCATTGTTTGTCCTCCCTGGTGGTCAAGGAAGTGCAACTGCGCATCAACGTGCGTCGCACATCACTGTAAACAGCCTGCAGCTGTTTTTTTTTGTTGTTATGTCCTTGGTTAACTGAGCATCCTCGTCTGACTCAAAGAACACATCTCGCCTGCGTAGCTCCAACACGGAAGGGCAAACGGGAGCTATTCAAGTAGTTTTCTCCTGACAGAAAAAAAATATATAAAAAAAAAAAATCAGTCTCTGGCAGGTTCGAGAGCTTAATTGTGATTAGCCCTCAGGGAATCTGGGTTGTGCTATTTAGGGGCCTAGTTGCTGCTTTAGTCATCAGACAGGATGTGTCTGAGTGTTTGTGCTGTTGTTGGTTTAGATCCCACCAATCAAAGCAAACAATTGATTTACTCATTTGACTCGTTTAAAGTCTTGTCGGTGTAGGAGCTAAAACTAAAACACCTGTAGAACCGGCATCCGAGCTGAATATGTTTATTATATTGGCAATATGCCTTTTCAGTTGGAGTTGTAAATCTCTTAAAGTGCTTAATGTGCTGAAAATCAAACTCTAATGTTCAATTCATCGAATTTCAAATATCAATTGACCCCAGTTGCCCAAAAAGAACCACACATCTGTCCATAGCAATCAGTTCATCTAAGCCCATACAGTTTCGTATTTCCTTTTTTGTATTACATTGCACGCGGGGTAAGAAATTCTGAAAACAAAAACAATTTATAATTTCCATGGACACAAAAACGAAAGGACTTCACCCACAGAAGGAAATGTAATAAGATGCTCGGAGTAACAAATGACATTCAAGCTCCTGTGGCAGGAATGTAAGGGAGCTGCGACCCATGGGGATAGATGGGTGGGCGATAATGTCCTCCCAGAGGCCCCAGTGAGCCCAGCGCCCCCGACTCCCCCCAGGAGAGAAGATAGGTTCACCGCACACGCGCACAAACACACAACCAAGGGTAGAGTTATTCACCCAAGAGACTCCCGCGCTGAACAGGTGAAGCCACACATGTATCACTTAAATTTATCATTCTCACAGGGCAGGCGTTTGGAAACACACCCTAGCCCATCAGCTGATATGAAACATGGTCAGACGCTGGCGTCCCGACAGCTCGCTTTTCCCGAGATGGCAACAGAGCCACAGCAGGAATTAAGTCTCTGTGGCTCGCGGCGAGTATAAACAAGCACACGGCACCACTCGGATCCAGTGTAACATTATTATCTCTGGCCTGAAAGACGCATTTTTGAAATTCTATGCGCGTCGCCTGCGTCGTTATTGTTGACTTCCATCTGTGTGACTTCATTTAAACCACCACCCCCCACACACACATGGATTTTCGGCTTGATTTTTCTGTTATCTGCAGTTCATAGGATGAGGTGAGGTATCTCACCGTATTACTCTATTTCTTTTGGTGGACAGTAAGAATTCATGCTGATCCCCCATGATGCGCTCCCTGCACGTTTAGCTTTACCTGTTTTGATCATACACAACCACACTTCTAGAAAACACAATTATTTGTTAAACCCTATTATTTATTAGATCATTTTTTTACAGGCTTAATCTTTTTTGTGTCAGGCTTCTGCAGGCACTCATTTGGCCATTTATGGGGCAAAGTCATGCTAAAACGAAGGCTATTTGGATAAAGCTGTCCCCCAATAATTCCTCCCTTTATGAAGGTTATAATGTTCTGTTTGTGTTTAAGAGTGCTCACTCCAATGTCCTAATAATACAAGAGTCATGCAGCAAATCCTACCTTCATAAAATGTAATGATGTTTTTTTTTTATGGAAATTGCCTCCAAAATGGTCCTGCATGATCATTTTGGAGGGCGCAGTGGGCAGTGCTTTTGCACTTCAATGTGTCAGGACAGGCGTTTTTATTATTTTGTCCACGCCCTTCATATCAGTGTTGCCAGGATAAATAAAAGCTATTCATTTCATTCAAAACACGCAACCCCGTGTGTCACACTTTGCTGCAGGTGTTACGCAAACAATAGCACAGCACATCTTGGTGTACAGTTTGTTTAGGTCTTCGAGGAATGAACGTGGGACTAAAAGCATGTATGTCGGTGAAGATGACAGTAATTTTGTGTCTGAATGTCAGTTCAACAGTGTTGACAACCGTCTGTTGTTGTGCGAAATGTAGTTTAAATGCAGATGCTGTTGCTGATGCCGTGTGATTTGTGTGCATTTTGTGTCAAAGCAATGACAGGTGATACACATTGACTGCTGTTGTGCTGACTGGGGGGTATTTGTGTGTAGACAGTTGTGGAAAAAACTGTGAGTGTTTCCATAATTTGGAGTCTTGCAGCTGGTGAGCTGAACATGCAGATGATGAAGAAAATATTTTCTAAAAAGAGCGACTGAATGTAAAGTATTCTTGCTTAGGCCTCGGGAGGATGTGGAGTATAAAGTTATTATGAAATTTCAACTCCAGTTTTTTATTTATTTATTCATTGTTAATTTCCAGGAAATAAGACTTGCCAGAAAAAAAAATAGGCAACACTTCATTCAAAGCCTTGCCCTTTCTTTGTATTGCATTTTGCGTTATCTTTTAGTCGCACAAAAACAAGCCATGCCGCTGCGGCTGAGTGCCTGAAGTGAGTCGACCTTGGTGTGGAGCAAATCTTGGAAAACGACATCAGTGAATGTGGAAATTTTCTTTTGAAGTACATGATTCAAGAGGGGTAGCCAGAAGGTTGCTGCTGCCAGCAGCATTCAAAGCACAGGGTTGTAGTCTTTCTTTAAATGCACATGCACCCTAACCCTAACCCGCAGCAAATAAGTCCATGTTTAGATTTTCCCAACATGGGGGTTATAAAAAAAAAACACTGGAATGGTGTATTGATATTTCAGCTGGTTTGATCACGTTCACGCTATGTGATACCCGAGCTGGTTCCAATCGCTGATGAAGATATGAGAAAGATAGACAGCCTTAAGTGAGATATTTTTTTTTTTCACACATGCATTAACATTTTATCATTCATTCAATCATCAGTCATTTTCACTCTTTCTATTAGGAACACCATAGTAAGGCTATAAGATTTCTCCCTTTGGTCTAAAAACTGCCTGCCATGGATTCCAAGAGATATTGGTTTATATTTCTTTTGAGACTCTGCTCCTGCTGTCAATCTCCTGTTGTACCAAATCCCAAAGGTGCTTAAATGGATTCACATCTGGGGACTAAAGGGGGGGGGGGCACTGAAGTTCACCGGACTGGTGGTCACGTTGGTGATACGAGCTTGAGAAGACATTTCGTGACGTGTTGTATTATCCTGCGGAAAGTAGCCGTAGATGGTTGACTACGCTACTCAGATATGCTGACCTGTTTTTAAATAATCTGTTTCAAGTATCCGAAAAAAAATGCATTGAACTGCTGCTACGCCTTTAAAACAAAAATGACAAATCATTGAATAAACCTAATTTTACCTAAAGTTTCTTAGCTGTAGACTAAGAACAGGGGGAGTCTTTCTGGTAGATATGTCATTCATTTGTTTGTTTTTCTCGCCTCCAACAATGGTGTCAATTATCATTCAGCGTGGCGCTATGGAAAATAACATAGAAGGGCATGAACTCCCGCAGCACTAGAACCCAAAGCCTGGATTTAGATGAAATCAGTGAATGATGGATTTACCAAGGAAGGCAATTTACCGGGGCCTTAAGAGTTCAGCTTGTGTTCAACAACAGGGGGAGTGCAGACAGTTCAATGTCAAATCTAGAGAGCTGAGTATCTGACATCCATTTGCTTTGGAATCCTCAAATTTGCTCACATTCTATAGCATTGTATCACCTACAAGTGGGGGAAAAAACTACACTTGTTCAAAAAATGCAGTCAAAAAAGAGAAGATACTGCTGCTGTGTGCCGGTGCCAGCGCAGCACAACTTGGTGATAAGGACGGACAGGCGAAGACGAGGCTTATTTAATCCATGCAAGACAAATCAGGAGAGGGGCCAGATACGGTGACCTTTGACCCTAAACAACAGTCTGCTGAGCGTCAGCAAAAAAAACCTCCCAGAGTAGTCAGTGCACCGTATATACTCCATGGTAACAAATCACTGCAGCAACTGCCATGAATCCTACACTTGTGTAGATGGATGTGGTGTTAGACTCCGGGACCATTGAGTTTTTGTAATTTGCCTTCTGGGACCTTTGTCGAGTATCTGTTGTCTGGCAAAGACACACACTAGCGTTCAAGCTCGGGCTACTTATTGTGCGTTTCAAGGCTTCAGGACGACCGTGCCCTCAAAACACTGTTAAAAGCTCTGTAACGGTATTTCAGTAAGACGCGGTCTAAAAAGTGGAGACTTCATCATATATCGGGAATGTGTGACAGATAAAGCAAATGGAGGGTGATCAATATGTCTCTCGTGTACCTCCTACTGCAGCTATTTCCACATTTTCTTACATTTCACTTCATGGCTCCCAAGTGACAAACCCTCTGTTCACCCAAGCCTGCCATTGTCAGACGCAGCGGAGGCCGTCGTGCCAATTAGATGAAGCGGAGGAAGCCACTGTGTCTCTTTAGTTTTCAGTCTGGGTAATAGCTCGGGGTATGACAGTGGTTGGCTGAGTGAAATAAGGTAGAGTCTGCCGGAACCGCAATGATCAATAATTTGTACAGTGCTATCCACAGATGGTTGGAGTGGGAAAAAACCCGGCCTGTAGGTGCATTATCGCCACATATCCTCGGTTACCGCAGCCACTAATGCGCTTTACGGAGAAGCAGCACGTACGTGTCATTCGTGGAACTGTTATGATCAACACAGACACATGTATGGCACTGAATGAATGTGTAGTCGTTGGAGTAGAGCTCTTTGGTCAGAGCTGGCTTTTAAATGAGGTCTATTCTGATTTCAGGGATGAGACTGCACAACTCAATGTTTCCAAATAACGGTGAATGACATCTTTTAGTGGAGCAGAAGAAGACACATGGACAAAGCGCGCAAAAAGAAGCATCATTTTAGCTCTCAGGATATTGTGCCATTTTTCTAAATGATGAATTTAAAGGAAAGTTGGCTTATCCAATGTCAATTGGGTCATTGAGTTTTTTTTATTTTTTTTAACAGACCCAGGTACTGTAAGTATGAAATCATTTGGCACTGATGGCAAAAAATGCAATGCACAGATATGATCTTGAGGTCTTGGAAATGTGGTTCAGAATATATACATCGACATTTATTGGTAATTAGCTGGTGTCGGCAGCAAACGCGTCACAACGTGGATCCAAGTGGCCACGCCAAGGCTCGCAAGTGTTCTATCTTACACTATGCGTGGCCATTTCTCAGCCCATCCGCTTCCTCTTTCACACATCTGTCAGACTTGTTGAATTTAACAAGTGCAGAAATCATTTTTCATCATTTAATGTGTGAAATGTCATTACGGATTCACAGTCGATGCATATTATCATTTTCGTTCTCACCTGGCTTTATCACTTCCCTGTATGTTAGAGCTAGCTTTGAATGTTAAAAGCACTTTGTCACATCACGTCAGTTATGGAGGATTTATTCGAACATTGTCGCGCAGCAGCCTGTGTCTTCTTGTCCATTTGAATAAGGTCGTTTAAACCATTTTGGTTTTAATACTGTGGGGTTGACTTGTCTGAAGTGATGTTATTGGACCAGATCCATTACAAAATAACACAATTTGCACACTTTGTTTTCCCTACCAACCCCTACCCTTCCCCGGGGTTGTTTTGTCATTTTTGGTGAGGCAACCTTCCAGCATACAGCATGGCGTAGCTTTGATGGTACATCTGTGCCATCTCTGCATAAAAATCTCTCTATTTTCCCATAAATGTCCGTCCCCCCTCTGGTGGCACTCGGTTAAAGGAAGCGGCTTGTTGAATCAGTGTGTTTGAATCACGTTGTTGTGCATGCTGGATCCTCAGTGAAGCTCTGTTTGTTTGGGTTTTTTTTTTTTTTTTTTGAGACATTGGCTCCATCAGAAAAGTTGAAAAGCATGCTCTGAATCCAACCCTGCTGCCTCCCCTTTGTTCCACATGAATATAAAGGCTCTGCCTGTCCTTTCCAGCTCCAAAGTCCTGCTCACAGGGAGTAGAAAGGAAAGAGAGGGCCTTTAGCTGCTGATGATCAGGCCAGCGCCCTCCCCTTAAAGAGCTCTTGCGGGATATTACTCATTTTTAAGCACTCCCTTTGTGTGAAGGTAATCTAGCAAATAATACAAATTTTAATCACCAGCACAATTGCCGGCAAAGGTTGCATAGGTGAGGCCTGGAAATTCATCAGGGACTTGCTGTGGGTGGTGGGGAGGTGGAGACCAAGGCTGAGTCTAAGCATTTGTATGCATGGGCAGATGGTGTGCATTTTCAATAAGCAGGGGTTGGTGGAGGTTAAAAAATTCCCGACAAAATACTTATCCCCAGATTTAGAATTTCACACTAGTACTGACAGAAACCTGAAGTGCAGACTTTGCTTTTTGTCTCTCAGCTGCTGCAAGTACACAAGGAGAATTTAGATGCAAAGCCAGAACATTATGGAGCGAAGTAATACGCTTGCCAACTACAGTAGATTCATGTTAATATCAATAATATATATAGATATAGATATAATGTAGCGTGTATTTTATTTCAATATGAAATGGACTGCTGTAGTTTGTCCTTGACAGTGTCCTTGTGTGAGAATGAGTGTCTGCGTGGGTGTGATGCTTTTTTTGTCTTTTGACATTTAGCCAACCGAGACTTTAAAGCTTATGCATCTATCCAGTTGCAAACCATAGCAATTACTCATAGGTCCTTTAAATGTAAGGTGATTAGGATTGTTCATGCCACTGAACTCAGTCACTCCTAATTCTATTACAAACCCAGAGTCGCTCTGGTGCGCACACACACACACACACACACACTTTGATAAGGATCACGGGCTCGGAGTAAGACCTGAATGGCCAGTGACAGGAACTGTTGTCAGGCACCATATTTGCATTCCTTCATTAGCATAGAACGATGTCAAAGGCAGAGCGTTGTCCTCTCAGGTGGGGTCAAGGTGGGGAGATAACCACAGCCAGCTGCTCCAGAGATAAAAGAAAAAAAGAAAAAAAAATCTCCCCCTGAAAATGGAAGCAGGGCATTTCATTGATCACAACTTCAAAAGGAAAATGACAATTGGAGTGAAACTTCAAAAGCAAAAATAACTGCATGAATTAGCAACTATTACAAGGTGGCTTTTCCAGGGACAGGTGCATGACAGTGTTCCATATTTATCCGTAGAGGTCAAATGAGGAGAGTAAGCTGTGATGAATTGACAAAGAGGTTCGTGTCTAATGTGATGTATTCTCAGGCATCACTGGGACACCTGCCTGTGTATCCTGCCCGGCATCGATCATGTGCAGTCACTATGATCTGATGCGGTTTGTGTTGGGGGGACGGGGGGTGGACGTTTTTTTTCATTTAATGACCTTTCACCTGACGACACTGCCCTTGATTCGTCCAGTTTGATATTCCGCCTGAGTGAACTATTTCCCAGTTTATTATTAGACGATGCTGAAGAACAGAACAAACCAGAAACTTGCAGCTGATATCCACTTCTGTGTGATTTAGTGCAAAGTCTTACCCAGATGCTTTGAATTGTTAAAAAAAGAGGCCATGGAATACCCATTGGTGGCTGTTGATAGCACTCCTGAATCTGCAGTGTCCTTGTAGGGTTGGATTATCCATGTTTTAGCTTAGCCAAAGGGCTGAAGATTAAATACTGCACATAGCCTGAGGCCAGAAGACTTGACCTCTGGTGCCAAACGAAGGTTTGGAGTGTGGAAGCTCACTGAGATCAGGGGCGATTTATTCCTCTATGCTACCGGGGTTTAACTCTGGGGGCCACCTTGTAAACCAGCAATAAATCAGCACTGCTCCGTGTGAGGAAACCTTTGTTTCTCTGGGCTCCCTCATCTAATTCTTCTAATTCATTGCGTGTGACACTTCAGGCAAGTGGTTTATTTGGGAAAATCATGGATGAGTCTCATTTTCCACATTTATATTCGTGCTCTCTCTCTCTCTCCCCCTCCCTCACAAACGCCATAAACATGTACACATTTCTTTTCATAATCAAAGATAATTGAACCATCAGCCAAGCCTTATAAATATGTGATTTGGAATATAAGCTACACATTAGAGACTGACTCACTCTTCATTACACATAACCTTTAATTCGATTTCCTGATTAGCATATAACACTTGATTACTTTATGTGCTGGTGCCCACCTGCTATTCCGATCAATCCTCGGGTTGGTGAAATAATTACTTGGAGAACTGGGATAATCTGTTGAAAGTTATCCTTTTGTATTTTTTCTTTTCTACCCTCTTGGAAAATAATGTGATCACGGGCCAAGATTTAATGAGGTCGAAGACAAGGTCAGGAAACACTCTGTGAAGTCTGGGTTGGATCCAAGTCTCCAAAAAAGCAGCAAATTAATAAAAGTTAGTGTGGTGAAGATGATGCAAATCTGTCATTCAATTTCAGGGCTTTCTTTTGAAGGGGGCAGATTCATTCTCTCGACTGTCATCTTTGGATTTTATTTCACACCAGTGCTTTAATGGTAAACTACCATAACAATTAGTCTTTCCGTAATATTTAAAAGAATGCAGTGATAGCAGAAAACCTAGGAAAACAAACATGGCTTTCATCAATTTGATGTGTGCCCATTTTTGCATTGAAGGTGCAAATCATGTTTCCCTACCTATTGAAAATCTTGGCAGAGTCTGGTTAGATGATATTTTTATCCGTGGAAAAAGGCTGCGAGCAGAACCACACTGCATTTGGGCATCAATACTACGGAAACTAATTTCACATAAATAAGTCAGGGTGTCTTAAGGGCTCAACTTAAGGCTCCGGTAGTTTTTAACAGGTGTCGGTCATGGTGGAGGTTGCGGCTTGAGAAAAAGAAACCCATTGCCTACCTTGATTATGTGAATTAGAAGTCTGGAGTTTTCCCCCGACCGCGGTAAGCATCTGCTTCTTTTAGTTCCGAGTTAAAAAAACATCTGTTGAAAATAAATCTGTTAGGACATTAAAATAGCTTCTTACATGCAGGTATCCTGAGCCAAGCTGTAGCCTGACACGAGCCGAGTTGGAAAATGATAGTGAGACCCCACGAGGTTGAGGGAAAACAGGCAAAGTAAAAAGAGTAGTTTGACCTGTGATCGTGTTAATTAACAATTTCAGTGCAATGTATCATAAAAGTCGTCATATTCTGGAAAAAATAAATACATTTTAGAAGAATAGAATTAGAATTAGAGCGAGGGGGGACATGGACAGTGTTTCTGCAAATTAACAAATGTTTTAACAGACTGTGGGTTCGGAATATTTGAAAACCTTTAGAAAATAATTGATCGTAGCTCTGTAATGTCCCACTTTAACTTTGTATGCCGTTAGTCTTAGGTATAACAGTAATTTACTCACTTCTTCACTAGCCTTGTAACTGCTGCCGCCTCAAACAGAGCTGAAACTCGTCCGCTTTAATTAAAAATAAATAAATAGATAAAATAGACGCATTCATTCACATGAAATGACAAAATAGATGGTTTAATTTAAAGAATGTAAATAATAAAGCCACGCAAACTGGTATAACCACAATACAACAGAAGGAAGCAATTATGAAAAAATAGCAAACATTTCCACATCAATAAATGACCTTTCATTTTAAATCTCACCTTTCACTGCATCGTCACGACAGAATTAATAAATAAATATAAATCTGCTATACTATATCTATATATAGGTATATGCCCCAACAGCTTGAATGAGCACGATACCTCTGAACTCAAGCGGATAGAGAAGTTGGATGTGAGAACTCGCACCAAAAAGCTGTTTTCTCAGCAGACGTTTTGCAGCAGACGTCTCAGTGTAGAAAAAAACAGGTTGTTCCTGATAACATGTGCCAGAGTGCACCAGGACCGTGAACCTGAGGCAGCACACAATACTTTTTTTTTTTTTTTTTTTTTTTTACTCCTGTGGAGGACACAGAAAGCACTTGACAGATTCATCAGTTGAACTTTTCCTCTATTGTGTTAGTCTCTGCACAGCGACTGTGCACTGATAGAGTGGCTCCACGAGGCTTCTAACGGCTTCCACTTTTTTAATTTAAAATCTTGTGATAAAATTCTATTTATTCCCTTTTTTATGACATTTTTATTCTAATGTCTCTGACATTGGATACAAACAAAGAAAAAAACTAAGGAAAAGAAAACATATTCAAGTATAATGTGTTTTAAGATTGTTTCTTCTGTTGGGACACTTAAACAGAAATATGGATATGTTTTTTATATGTATATATATATATATATTTATTTATTTATTTTTTTCCCCCCTGAAAAGCCTAATTAAAATAGATTGGGTGATCCTGTCACTTTAATCTTGTGAGTTGCTCAGTTTTGAAATCATCACCCTTCAGTTTTTTAGCATTCCAGTATTATATATATGAAGGGTCTGTATTGAATGTTTAAATTAAAGCCCTTAACTTCCACACACTCCATAATTGTCACGCTGATTACGTTCAGTAAATGTTATTTATTTATTTATCTTTTAATGACGCACACTGACGTTGTCCATGCAACAGCTCATTTCTCATCTATGCTGGTACACAGGGGGAAACATTATGCTGTCACTTGTCACTTTATAGATTTTTTTTGATGGTCCGCTCCACTGACGTGGCAGCTCACAGTCACAGGGTTTAAACATATATGCTTTCAGTCTTATCTCGACACTTGAAATGCATACACATATATTTAAAAAAAAAATAAAAATCTCTTACAGTGCTTTGTTACATTCTGTGAGCCAGCAGTGGCCTATCTTAGTGAATAAAATTTGATTAAATGTTATTTTTGATGGAATAAATCACCTCAACCTTGATTCTGCCTCATAGTTGTTGACTTTGTTTTTTATTTCTCTATTCTCTCTGTTTTCGTGTATTAAATAGATGTGAATGAATCATTAAGTAAACAGAACAATGATTTCTTTAAATTTGGTCTGTTGTGGAAATGTGCATTTGACTCTGGGTTCATTTCTTATTTCTTCCTGTCCTTGCTTCTACAGGAAAAGTCGACGATCTGAGAAGAGTGAAGCCAAGAAACAAAAAGCGCCAGGGGAGCTTGCAGAATTCAATCGCATTAATGGTGAGCTTTTATTCCTTTAATACCATGTAGATCATATTGTATAAAGTATTTGTAAGTGATTATCAATTTAGAACGAACATGCATCTCCCGGTGCAATGCGTTATGAGCTAAGGTGCGTTAAACAGCCTAAATTACCCTTGTGACACATTTTAGGGAGTGAAGATCAAAATTGCCGGGGTGCAAAATCAGCTTGTTTCTGAAAAATAAACAAATAAGACACCAAATAGATTGCTCTGCATCCTCCACTTGATGTTGGAATAAAAATCCCGTGACATCAGAATAACTTATAAGGCGGCTTGTTACGATCGTAATGGGGCATCCGAGTGATGAGAAAATGAAAGGTTGTCTTTGCACTTGTGCACAACGCGCCTTCAGGAGAAAACTCCGTTTAAACCTTTTTGTGTAATGAGGATGTCACTCCGCCGAGCAGTAAATCAGGACGGGTCTTCAGGCTCGGGCAGCCACAAGATGACTCAAGTAACAAATCCTGGGTGTAATTAGCTTTTAAGCCATCGAACATCCCTTTTCTCACGAGAGCGGCATTCAGACTCTGACAGGTATGATAAGTCATAAAATATGAACTGTGGATTTGCCCCTGCTGTCATGACTAAACAGAAGCAGATTTAGCATTTGACATTAGGAGGGTCTTTGTTCACACGGGATTTATCCCAAAGCTCCACTTTGATTTAGAGTTATATTGGTTGGATTTGTGGCATCGGAGTTCCGGTTAATTTTACTAAAACGCCATTAGTGTTCCAGAAACATCTTGCACGTCTCTGTTGCCAAGCCTGTTCGCTTCATGTCAGTAAAACCATTAGATGAAGTAATGTAATGACACAAATGGTGATTTGTCCCAAGATGAAGTACAAATATTTCATCCCTGGCTCTCCTCCACGGATTCACACGTTACCTTGATATTCAGGCATGAATCTGGGCCATTCAAGTGAGAAATCCAGTCACAACCCTGACAAATACATATTGCCCCTTGGCAGAGGTGCCGCCATTGCTAGACCGCACCACCAGTCCTACATCATGTGTTACAGCTGCTGGACCAATCACAAGCCAACTGCGTGTCAACTTGACTCCCCCCCCCCCAGCCCCCCCCCCCCCCCCAAAAAAAAAAAGCAATGTAGCCATGTACTTTATCAAAAATGTCATGTGTCAAAGGAATTAAGCTTGACACTCTTCCGTCAGTATCGTAGGAGAGAGCGGTTGAGCTATTAAAGTCCACTGGTGTGATGCACCTCAAACTACATGTTACATGAAAATAACCACAGACAGAGTCTTATTCTCCCTGTGCTGTTGGCAGGCATTGCTCATCACATACAAGAAAAACTGTTTCTCAAAATTTGGCTCCCGGAAAATGTGTTGTGATTTAGGCCCAGCACAGAGGGATTGGACAGATGGTCTCTTTGCAAATATTAGGATTAGAATTTGTAATCTGCCAACACTCACAAAGCTCAAACACACACACACATAAACGTTTTTTCAGTCTGTTGCTGAACAGAATTTTGATCACGGAAAAGGAACTGGAGGTCGTGGTATGCTGTATATAACTGTGACAGACCTTTATGATGATTGAGGGAATTATTCTCCTGTGAAATCTTCTGAAAAAAAAAACAAGGGATGCGTTCTTTGAATTTGTTCGACCTCAGAAGGTGGAAAATTGCCCAGCTGACACGCGAGTGCCGAGGTTCCATTTCATGGTCTCGTGGTCACCTCCGAGCTGTCTGGGTACACCTTTTCCTTTGCTCCTCCTGCTAAACCCAGCTGTGCGGCTCTTTTGTGTGCATAGGAAAGTTAGACCCCCAAGTACAAAACATTTGTTGCAAAAAAGACACCCTGGCAAAATCCTTTCATCCACTGACAGCCGGCTGTCACCGCAAGATGAATAGGCAACATTGCGTCCTCCATGGGACAAAACGCTGTTCTGGGATCAGATGTAAGGAGAGAAAGACTTTTCCTTTTGGTCCCGTCCTGATTGATTTCTAGCTTCGTAAGGCCAAGCACGGCTGGACTCGTTTGTCCTGATGTGAGGCCACTATGCAAACCGATAATATGACTCCATAATAGTATATTTTCCCAGTTTTTGAAAATGCAATTTCTGCTTGGGGAAGTGGATCATATTCTGGCTCTCGGATATAATGTTGCAGTTTGCTTATATATATGCATCGGTTTCAGCAAGTGTTTGGAGATATGATGTGGGAGTCCTGTGAGATAACATGCCCAGTTTGTCCTCCCAGGCTGCTGAATACAGAGAGTATTCCATATAGATAACAAATGGTAGAGGAGCAATAATCATATTTTAAACTCAACAGAGCATGAAAATGGGAATATATCATACAGTTTGTGATCTAAATGCAGGTTTAGGTTATACATCTATGAAGTGGAGGGGAGTGGACAAAGAAGACAGGTGTACATGGTGTCTGTCTGTCCTACACCTGAAAACTGCTGACTGTGATTCACCTTATTTAAATTTGAAGAAACAATTGGTTTATCACGCTCGTTACAGTTTATATAGTACATTTTCTGATTATTATAAACTCACCTGAGAGATTTACCATTGAGCGCTTTTTCTAATTTCACCCCCCCCCCACACCCACCCGTTGTTGATACAGAAGAAACAAATGAGAAACTAAATTGAGATTAATTACAAACCCCCTCTAGCTGTAAAATAATTAATCATTTTTCAAATCGATGGTTACCTCCTGGATATCTGAGAATCCTTTTCGACCACTTTCATCATCATTGCATTTAATACAGAGTCTTTATCGAAGCCTCTTTTGAGGACTGAGTTCCCAGTGGCGCTTGACCATTGGACTAATTACTTCTTGCTTGTTCCACGATACCTGCTGAGGTATTTGTTAACACTTTTTAAGACGTGTACTTCATGTAAATGTTGCTTTTAATAGCAGCCCCCAGACTGCCACATTTTCTGCTATATGTTGAGTTTCTCAACCTGTTATCTTTAAGTCCTAAACAGAGCGTCTTAATGATGTGTATTTTTTTTTTACCATTTTATCTCGATCTAGTGGATATTTTAACTTAATTGTTAAAAATGGTGGGGCTAATGGAAGGTTACATTGGATTGGTTGTGAAAGAAAACTCACGCATTGAATTTGAGGATATTCAAACTAATTATATTTTTAGCGTTGATAATAATTAGTTTTTTAAATAATCCCCTGCTATTTGTTATCACTTTATAATCTGAAGGTGAAAATACACAAACAGCTATGCAATTAGTCAGTTTCTGCATGTATGTGGGTGTTGACTTTTCCCCCAGTAAAAGCTAGTCTTTACTGCAGACACTCTCAGGTGCTGTTTTTGTTTTAACCCGCTGCCATCTCTCTAGTGTCCTTAGGGGGGCTGTGGGCAGTCAAAGCATTCCTGTGTCACTGATCCTGGGGAGCACACAATTACTGTCAGAAATGACAAAATCACCAAAGGGATGAGTGGGAGGTCAGGCTGTAACCAATAGCAAGTTCAATAATATGCTGATTATTTCTTTCAGCTATATTTGTATTTGTATTTTATTTTTTGTTCATTCAGATGTCTTATTTTCATTTACAGAACCGTCTAGCGTTTGCCATTGGCCAGGAACTGGTGAGTAATGAAACAGCACAACACCTCAGAGCCAGTTCCATTAAAAACAGCACAGTATGCCGCAAAAAAAATGACCAAAGTGAAAAAAAAGTGAAAACTTTTACATACTATAACATGTCGTAAAAAATTCAAAACATTTACAAAAAACGTACTTACTATAGCCTTATGTCGGCCAAAAAGTCAAACATTTCAAAACACTCGAAACTTGCACAGTAACATCGGCAGGGCCTAAGAATAGGGTTGATGCGAAAATAAGGTGAAAAAAGTGAAAACTTCATAGTATAGCATGTTATCAAAATGTTTTAAAAGTGACGAAAAAACGCCTTACTATAGCCTTATGTCGGTCAAAAAGCCTTAGGGAAAAAAAAGTTAAAAATGTCAACACTTGAAACGTGCATAGGGTCGTCAGCAGTGCAAGAAAATAAGGAAGAGGTGGAAAAAATGTGTTAAACGTCAGCATAATGTGGTCTCAATAATGTCTCAGCAACTTGAAATGAAAATAGTTTTCATGTCTTTGTTTAGTCATAACATCGTCTTCCTCCTCCTCAGGATGCGGTGGGTGGATCTATCCTGTGTTCACGGTGGATGAAGACCGGGTCGGAGTCCCCTCGTGACTCGTCCTAGACCAACAGAAGCACCGAAGACCCGGGTTTTGCACCAACACCAGGTCAGGACTTGTTTATTTTTTTATTGTGTTAGAAGAGAAGCATCCCCAGCATCAAGAGTCGGTATTGATTAGATGATTAATAGACATTAAGGAAACAGAGCTTCAAGTATTTAGTACGGCAAAAAAAAAGCATGTTCTCCGGGGCCACAGGCGCCCCCCCTGACATTGCACCGCGCCCCCCTAGGGGGGCGCGCCCCACTATTTGAGAACCACTGTCCTAGACCAACAGAAGCACCGAAGACCCGGGTTTTGCACCAACACCAGGTCAGGACTTGTTTATTTTTTCATTGTGTTAGAAGAGAAGCATCCCCAGCATCAAGAGTCGGTATTGATTAGATGATTAATAGACATTAAGGAAACAGAGCTTCAAGTATTTATCGATTTTATTTTTGTTCAGGCCGTGTTGAAGGTCAACCACACGGAGAGTTCCTTCTGGCCGAGACAGGCATTAATCTGTGGGCCAAATTTGACCAAATTCATAGTATGTTTTCTGCTCAGTTAATGAGTTCCAGGCTTCCTGGTTCTCTGGGTCTGAGCTCCATTGTCCTCAGAGAGGGTTGGTCTGATTTTCATTCATGTGTGTGTTTTTCTTTATTAATGACTAATTAACTCTAAGTCTTCCTGCTCAGGATGTGGCTCCTGGATCTGTCCTGTGGGCCCACGGAGGATGAAGACCTGGTCTGAGTCCTCTCTTGTCTCTACGTCCTGGAACCAGCAGGAGCTCCGAGGACACAAGACCAGTTGAGGACGGCTTCTTTTGTTTATGGTGTTAGATGTGAAGTAGCGTTAGTCTTAGAGTTCCCTTAGGTTTTAGTTAAAAAAAGTTTATTTGTTGAATGGTAAAACATTCAGGAGTAGTAAGTATCAGGAGTAGGTATTGATTAGGTGATTGATTGTTCAGATGATTGATTGATAAGAGGATTCATTGGATGATTGGTTGTTTCGATGATTGATTGATTGATTAGATGATTGATTGTTTAGATAAGGGATTGATTAGATGATTGACTGATCAGATGATTGATTGGATGATTGATTGATTGTTTAGATAAGGGATTGATTAGGTGATTGATAAGAGGATTCATTGGATGATTGGTTGTTTCGATGATTGATTAGATGATTGATTGTTTAGATGAGGGATTGATTAGATGATTGACTGATCAGATGATTGATTGGATGATTGATTGTTTAGATAAGGGATTGATTGATAAGAGGATTCATTGGATGATTGGTTGTTTCGATGATTGATTGATTGGATCATTGATTGATTAGATAATGGATTGATGAGGATTCATTAGATGATTGATCAGATGATTGATCGGATGACTGATTGGATGATTGTTATTTAGATGATTGATTGATAAGATTGTTTGTTTAGATAATGGATTGATGAGGATTCATTAGATGATTGGTTGTTTCAATGATTGATTGATTAGATGATTGATTGGATGATTGGTTGTTCAGATAAGGGATTGATAAGATGATCGACTGATCAGATGAATGACTGATTGGATGATTGGATTATTGATTGTTTAGATGATGGATTGATTGGATGATTGACTGATTCGAGTGTTTGATTGATGCAATGATTGATTGATTAGATAATAGGATGATTGATTGATTAGATGATCCACAGACAATCGGGGGGAAAAACAGAGCTTCATGTTTCAATAGATTTTATTTGTCTTCAGGCAGTGTAGAAGGTCACACACAGGGGGGGTCCTTGAAGATGAAACAGGAGTTCATCTGTGGACAGAAGGGTTGTTAGAGTCAAGTGTTATGGCATACAGCTATTGTGGTACATGTGTAGTTGGTGCAGTGACTGTGGTTCAGGTTTAGTAATGTAACAATGTGTTTGAATATGGTTAGTGTGTTTTTTTTACTTACCTGGCCAATATGTCATGTTCCCCGTCCACCTGGTATCTGTAATTGCAGGAAGTCATGTGAGTATTACAAAATAATCAATCAAGTCAATACCTGATACTTGGGAATGTTTTACCATTCAACAAATAAACAATTTTCACATTAACCTAAGGGGACTCTTAGTTGACTTATGCTATTTCACAACAACACTATAAGCCGTCTTCACCTGGCGTCGTGTCCTCAGAGCTCCTGCTGGTTCCAGGGCGTAGAGACAAGACAGGACAAAGACCAGGTCTTCATTCTCCGTGGACACACGGGGGAACCACGTGCCACATCCTGAGGAGGAAGAAGAGGTTAAGACTAAATAAAAACATTCAAACTATGTACATAAAGAAGCGTTAATTAGTCATTTATAAAGATGTAAGACAAACCCTTTCTGAGGACATCGCAGCTCAGAGAAGCAGGAAACATACTATGACGAGCTAACATGCTAACTGTGCTACACTCACATGATCAATCTAATCTTATTGTTATTGTTTAAACATACAGCTACAATGACACAGAATGTAAAGTAACATTTACTAAAATAATAATCATGATTAAACATTCTCCATCGTTCCAGCGTTGTTCCATCTAAATCAATAAAACAGTTCAACTTTTTTGTGTAAAACGTTTTAAACAAACACCACAAAAACGTATTTATAATTGGTCTAAACTTGAACCACCTTTAAACAACAATATAATATTTGCATTTCGAAGACTGCTGCTTAAAACGTTGTCCTCAACAAAACAATGATCATGTAAATCAAAGCTGAAAATGTTCTGACCTTGTCTCTTTTCTGTCCTCTTGTCTTCCAGGGCACGTCCAGCATCCAATGCCTCCTGCCCACCATTGTCTCATTCAGAAACCTCTGCAAAGAGACACAGTTAAGAGTCAGAATATTAGACCCATTTCATAGAGATTTATCATAGATCTATACCTGTAAATTAATTAATAAATGTTTTATTTCTCCAATCTTTTCCTGAGTATTATTTGTACGACATACCATAACTTTGTTTCACCCCCACCGTATGGTTGCACATTACCGACGTTGCTATGCATTTTTTAAGTGTTCTGGCTGACATAGGCAAGAGTAAGATATTTTTCATCAA
>JAFBJU010026070.1:54976-127778 GCA_016785305.1 Colistium nudipinnis | reverse complement strand
CCAAAAATGTCAGAAAAGTCAGAAAAATGAAAAAATGTCAAAAGATGCATAAAAACATGCAAAACGCTCAAATAAATGACTCAGGTGAAGAAAAGTGAAAAAAAGTGAAAAATGATTTTTTAGTATGTCGTCCAAAATTTGACCAAAAACCTCATAGTATAGCATGTCGTCCAAAAAAGTCAAAAAAGTAAAAAAAAAATTTAAATGCATAAAATTTTGCAAAACGCTCAAATAAACGACTGAGGTGAAAGAAAGTGGAAAAAAGTGAAAAATGTTTTTTTTAGTATGTCGTCCAAAATTTGACCAAAAACGTCATAGTATAGCATGTCGTCCAAAAATGTCAAAAAAGTCAAAAAATGAAAAAATGTCAAAAGATGCATAAAAACATGCAAAACGCTCAAATAAACGACTGAGGTGAAAGAAAGTGGAAAAAAGTGAAAAATGTTTTTTTTTGTATGTCGTCCAAAATTTGACCAAAAACGTCATAGTATAGCATGTCGTCCAAAAATGTCAAAAAAGTCAAAAAATGAAAAAATTGTCAAAAGATGCATAAAAACATGCAAAACGCTAAAATAAATGACTGAGGTGAAGGAAAGTGGAAAAAAGTGAAAAATTTTTTAGTTAGTCGTCCAAAATTTGACCCAAAACGTCATAGTATAGCATGTCGTCCTAAAATTTCAAAAAATGAAATAAATGTCAAAAGATTCATAAAAACATGCAAAAAAAAAAGTGAAGCATTGTATGTAGTTCAAAATGTCAAATGTATTATAAAGGGGGGAAACAAGTTAAAAAAATGTTTTAGTCCAGAATGTTGTTCAAAATTTTACCTCAGTCCTGCAGAGTATCAGGTTTTGCTTTTGTTTTTTTATCTGAGGTCAGCCCTGATTTTGTCATCTCTGTTTTGAAGTCAGTGAAGTGAGGGAGGAGGAGGAGGAGGAGAATGAGGAGGAGGAGAAGGAGGAGGAGGAGGAGGAGAAGGAGAAGGAGAAGGAGGAGAAGGAGGTCACTTGGAAACAAAAAAGTCACTGATGTCAAAGTGCTGACCATGCAACACTTTTGAAAGAATCCAAATGAGTGACACCATGACATCAGTGACTGTCCCCTCTTTGTTTATGATGGTGGGACGATGACAGGGGAAGGGGGCGGAGCTAGAATGGCGGCCAGCGGGGGTCTTACACATGGAGCGCCGGTAGATGGCCTTGGCCTTGTCTTTGTCCTTGGATCTGTTCCTCATGAAAGGCAACCTTTTTATAGCTGTTAGAGCGCAGCCAGAGAGAGAGGGGGGAGGCACAATCCAGCAGGAAGTGGAGGAAGAGGAAAAGAAAAAAAAGAAAGGAGGCACAACAGAGGGATGTGGTTAACGAGAGAGAGCTGAGGACAACACACAACAAACCGACACTCAGATCTATGATTCAGTAATCGAAATCGAAATATATTTCTTTCATATGAATTCATTTCAACCATTTTAATAAATAAGAAATAAACTAAAAATGCTGATAAAAGTCAATAGTTTCAAAAATTACAAAAACATGAGCTGATGTTTTTGTATTTTCTTGCTTTTTAACACTCTCATAGTTCTTTCCTAGACTTCCTGATGATTTTAAATGAATCTTTTTTAAATAAAAGAAAATCCTAAATAATACTTTTAAGGACAGACCTCTTTACTAAAAAGTACCACACCACTTTGTCTTTCTTCACCGAACACACACAAACGCACACACACACACACTCATGTAAATGCTCATGAGTGTTGCACGCAACACAAACAACGGATTTCAAAGCATTACCCACAATACACAACAACACAATACACACCTAGAGACACAAGACGAAGAGCATTAAAGGGTGCAATCAGGAGAGTGAGAAAGGTCAAAGGTCGGGTTAATGGCATCAGGCGGGACGGAAATTATTTTTGGCATAATTACTGACTGTGTGGTGTCTTTTGCCCAGCGGTGGTAATGTACATGTTTCTACCTCTTCCCTTATCTTAGTAAAAATGTATTTAAATAAAGATTTATAGTGTTCATGTGTTATTTTCTTTTTTTTTCCCCACTGTACTGACTTCACAATGTTGTCCACTCCTGTAGGCACAAACAAGCAAATAAGCAAATACATTCAACCTACTTTCCCTTTATACAATAAAAACCAACATGAAATTCAACATGTTGCTTTGACTGGAAATGAACCACAATGCATTGCACCTTTTAATAGCTATGAGTCTACATTAGAGGGTGTTTCTCTTCTATTTACAGGTGAACTGCACAGATCAGCAGGTTGTAACAGAGATAATGAACCTTAGACCAGCTGAAACCGGATTTTTATATATATATATATATATATATATATATATAAAATACCTGAGCTATAATTTATGAGCCCCAGACTTGAAAAAAGAACGCATCTATACTTTAAGGGTGAGTTTCTCATAGTCAACCTCGTGGTGCTGCACAGCTCATCCGTAACCATGGGGACAAGCTGAGAGACACGGACAATGGACTCACGAAAGCATGCCCTGAGAGACGTGACAGTCGGGTCATAAACCCCGCCCACCCTACCCATCCGAAGCATACCATTGGTGGAGCCCTGCCCCTGGGCCTGGGCACTCTGCCCTCTCCTCCCTTGGCCAAGAGAGACAGAGAGAGATGAAGAAGAAAAGGTGCAGTTAGGCCCATTCACACTCACTCACGCACACACACACACCAGACACACACAGGTGCACACAAAAGTGTGTATTTGGGGTTGGTGGGATTTACGTCCTGTGTGTCTATTGGTTAAAACAGTGCCTGTGATCTTATTTAATGATTCTTTTTTTTTTTTTTTTTTAATCACAGCATCTTTTACTGCACGTGTGCTAATGCCGATCCGTGTTTTCGTACTCACTGCTGCTCCTCTTCTGTGTGAGCGCGTCGTCCAGCGAGTTGGAGCCGGAGCCGATGGAGGAGCTGTCCTGGCTGTCCACGGGAAAAGCCGAGCGGGACGGAGTCAGCGTCAGCGAAGGCATCCTCTCGCGGCTCTTGTGCTTGATCAGCTTCTTCATCTTCAGGGTGATCCAGTTGCCACGCCTACAGAGGACAGACGGGGAGGCCATCAGCAGAGCAAAATAAAATACCTTCATCTCTCTGATTTGTATACACGGCTGCTGAAAGCTCGGCAGACTATAAGTATTTGACGCATCACTTCCTGAATCTGCTGTGTACGTTTTTCTTTTTTTTATATAAAAAAAAGCCAAAAAGCATATATTATATTTTTTTGTACCTGCGTGGAAGTGAGGGGTCGTAGAACTTGTACTGGTCCATGATCTTCTCCTCCAGTTTCTCTTTCTGTCTCCTCAGCTCGTTCAGCTTGTCTCTGAAGGAAGTGAGAGAAGATCCAGAGAGAAATGCACAAATCAATATCAATGTCAAAAATCTGACGCGGGCAATATGAAGAGATGAAAATGTGGTTTACATGTATTGTCTCTGCTCCACATGGAACAGGTCTTTGCTCTCCATGGTCTGCTCCAGCAGCGTGCGGTTCTGCAGCATCAGAGTCTGGATCTGGTCCAACAGGTGACGGTTCTCCTCCTCCAGGTTTCCTTTCAGCTGGCTCAACAACTAACACACACACACACACACACACATATATGAACCCTTCGTCAGATGTTTGTTCAGATCTGACACGTTGAAGGTCCTCCTCACCTCACACTGGTTGGTGAGCTTGGTGGAGGTGATGTCCAGCTGCTGGAACTGCTCCTTCAGTTTGGAGAAATCGGCCTCCAGCTTGGTCTGGTCCAGCTTGGCGCCGTTCAGCTGGCTCTTTACGTTCTTGTGGTCCAGCTGGAGGTTCTCGTTGTCCTTCAGCAGCTGGCTGTAGGTGGTGTTCAGTCTGCGGAGAGGTTGGAGGATAGAGAAATTGGCCCAAGCGCAACAATTACACAGCGCCTTTGCAAATATTAAAATGATTCGTCCTCATCTTAAATAGCAAAAAATATATATATATACAGTATATATATAATAACAATTAATTACAGTATATACATAGGGAACATTTAAATATAAATATATGTGTATCAGTTTGTACAGTGAAAGTGACAAAAACAGTAATGTGCAGATGTGGGATGTTCTATGTATATATACAAAAGATTTCAATCCAAAGGTGGTTCGTGATATTTGTCCCACCCACACCTGTACTTTCATGTGGTCAAAAACAATCTCAAATCATCAAAGTGAATAAAACATCGATCTAAAAGAAGTATTCATACCTGTCGTTTTCCTCTTTGAATACTCTGCACTGGTCGGCGGTGTCTCGGTGCGACCGGTTCTCCTGCGCCATCCTCTCCTGCTGCTCCTTCAGGTATTTCTCCAGCTCCTCCAGCTCGCCCTTCCTCTGCAGCAGCTGCTTGTACCTGTAAAACCCAAACACACAGACACGCGCACCTCAACAACTGTTCCTCAACGCAAAGCAGTCGTATTTCCTGCCTACAAGGGTATACTTCATTCCCAAGTTGCTTTGGTAGCTATTTTCCACGTTCAAAATAAAGAATGTCATCATCATCATCATCATCAGGATGTCCTCCCACCTGTCCTCCAGGTCCCGGTGCTGCTGCTCCAGGCTCTTGTGGGAGCTCTTCAGTCCTCCGTGCTTTCCGATCAGCGCCTCGTACTCGGCCGCCTGGCGCTCGTGCAGCGCCGCCAGCTTCTCGTGGTCGCGCAGGAGCAGCTCGTACGTGGACCTCAGCTCCTCCTTGTCCTTCAGGGCGCCCTCGCGCTCGCCCTCCACGCTGCTCTGCTGGGTCTGCAGCTGGGCATTCTGGGCCATGAGGGCGGCGCTCTGCGAGCTCAGGGTGGAGTTCTCCACCTGGAGGACACCATGGTGGAGATACAGGAAGTGAGGAGGAGGTTTAATGCAGTTTTAGTCTATAGGGGGCGCTGTGTGTCTATTTATTTTACTCCGCCCCCCTTTGCTGTAATCTCCATCTACAAAAGAGTAGCAGGAAAACTGTTTCTCTTCAGGTTTCCTTTGTGGTCACAGTGGTTTCCTGGTTTCCAACCCCTGTTCAATCATCACCTAGTGTGTGTATTCAAACTCTGACACACACACGCACTCACTCAAGAGTCCAGGTCCTGATGCACCTTTATACATCCAGCACACACACACACCACTGCCTTACATATGCTACACCCTGCACACATCAAGCAACACACTAATACGCCAGGACAGGGCCAGAAGCCGCAGTACGGTCAGAGTAAATCCTGTCGCGCGTAAGAAGGGTTTGAATCGCTGCCAAACACGGAGCACAAGTCTAAATCCATTCCTGGAGCTAAGCAGCCTCCGCGCACACGCGCACGCACGCACGCACACAGAGAAAAACACTGCAGTGGGTTCAAATGCGGTTCCAGTTAGGGAAATTCCTTCTGTATTACTTTATTATTATTATTATTACTATTATTAGTATTAGTAGTATTATTATTAGTATTATTATTTTTTTATCATTATTATTATTACTACTATTATTATTATTATTATTTAGTTTGTTTATTCTATTCTGCTATACTATGATGACCTAAGAATTATTTGTATCTTGATAAAAAATAAATCATCACTGTTCCACTATGACTCAGCATTGCACTCATCTTTTACATATATAAGACAAATGGAAGTTATATCGTGTTTTAATGTGAACAACATTCATTTATCCACAACTAGTAACGGTCTTTGAGAGGAAAGTTACCTGCAGCTTGGCGTTCTGCGTCTGCAGCGAGGTGTTGTTCTCCTGTACGGACGCCGTCTGTCTCTGCACGGCCACGATCTGAGCCTGCAGGTTCGAGCTCTGTGTTTCCAGCTGTTTGAGCTGGCTCCTCAGCGCCGCCTTCTCAGCCTGCAGCGTGGCATTCTGAGAGTAAAAAAAAACAACAGAAACGCATCATCAGATCAGACCTGGCAAAAAAGGGCGTGTGCAGCATCACCTTAACTTACATTCCTCTCCACCTCGATGAGTCGGTCTTTGACCTTTAGCAGCTCCCTGGTGGCTTCGTGGCTCTCCATCTCCCACTTGCTGCACGACGGAGGCTTGTCTCCTCCTTCTCGATGAGGCGAGCTCTGCACCATCCTCTCTTCCTCCTCCCTCTGACGCAGCGCCTCGTAGTTTTTCTTCACCTATCAAAATAAATGGCCGTAAATTAAAAATAAATTTAAATTGTAAATTACTGCACTGGACAGAGACCACTACAGCATCACACGTCACCGCTACATTTCCACTCTACACACAGACGCGGTGCCCTCGGCCTCTCACAGACTCCTGTCGCCTCAGGAATAGATAAAGTGATGGAGGAATAAATAATGCAGAGCGCTCTGTGTGTGTTTTCGGTCTCTCTGCAGATTGAGAGGTTTTGGCTGGATTGTGTGTTCACACACACACACACAGGCTACTGTATTGCGGTTGTGTTGTGTTTCTTTGTTGGATTCCCTGTGCGTTTTTCTCTTACCGTCTTGAGTTCCTGTCGGAGCTGCTGGTTCAGGTTGGACGACTCCTGCAGGCGGGCCTCCAAGGCGGCGATCTTCTCCTCCTTAATCTCCAGAGAGGATTTCAGCGTGGACTCCAGTTTAGTTTCCAGCAGCCTAAACCTAAAAGTAAAGGTCCAAGTTATCTTGGTATGTGTGTGCGTGCGTCCAGACAGTGTGATTACAGTATCTTTTTTTGTGACGCTGATGGTGAGTGTGTTTGAGCCGGTACCTGTCGGCCGAGTTCTCGTCGTGCAGCAGCCTCTCCTTGTTCAGGCCAATCTTCTCCAACTCGTGGGTCAGTTTGTCCAGATCGTTATTCATCTGCTGAGTCCGCAGCTTCTCGCTCACCAGCTCCTAAACACACACACACACGACACAGCTCCTTTATATAGTGTGTGTGCGGATATATGTCGGTTCACCTTGGTTTGAAATGTGTTGTCTATTCTTGGTCCTTATTTTTCCACGTATATAGAATCTGCAATTCTGAAGCTACAATTTTCTGCAAAGTTACGTACCCTGTACTACGATGCAACATATTGAATCATCTAGATGTCACTAACATCGACACTCTACAATAAATAACCAATAATAATAAGTTTTATCATTTAAATGAAAGGTAGAATTGTAATAGATTCCACTGACTGGGATTATTGAAGCAGTTTCTTCAATAATCATATAATGTTCAGTTTTTTTTTTCTTATTTAAAAATCGGACAATTTTAAAACAGAACTCAATTTAATGAGACAACGGATAGTAGATTGTATTTGTATCTTGATTTTCGAGACCATCATCCCCAAATAATCCCACAGGCTACCTCTCTGAGCGTGATGAGGGTCTTCTTATCGATGGTGGCCAGTTTCACCAGCTCCTTGTTCTCCCGCTCCAGGTCTTTGACTCGGGTGCAGGAGTCCCTGAAGAAGATCATCTCCTTGCCCATGGTGCGGTTCTCCTTCTCCAGACTGGAGATGCGCTGGTTGCTGTCGTCCAGCTTGGAGTCGCGGATCTCGGCCTGCTGCCTCAGCCGCTTGTTCTCCTTCTCCAGGAGCTTCTTGTCCTTCTCCAGCTGGGAGCTCTCCTGCTCCAGAGTCTTGTTCTGCGGAGGAACGGGACATTATGGACAAAACGTCATTTTACAAATGGACGCAGATTAACACAAAGAGCCAAAAATCTACTGGACTTTATTTTCTCCCACCTCCTGCTCAAGCTGCTCCAGGCGTTTGCTGGAGATCTTCAGCTCCTCCAGGCTGCGTTGGAGCGTGATGTTCTCCGTCTCCACCTCCTGAAGCTCCGCCTCCAGCTGCTGGATCTTCTTGCTGCTGTTCTCCAAAGCCTTCTGCAGCCGCTGGTTCTCCGTATCTAGGCCCTGGTAACTCACCTGGGAGAGGACAGGGCCACATTAGGATATTTAAAGCACCAGCGACCCAGTTGTGCTTCTCCCTGGTTCCTGGGTATGTCGGAGCCCTGGAACACGCCTGTAGAAATATTTTTCCTCTCACCTCTAATCTCTCCGTCTTCTTGGACGAGGCTTTGAGCAGCTCCATGCTGCGCTTCATCTGGCTCCTCTCGCTCTCCAGCTCCCGGTTGTCGGCCTCCAGCTGAGCGGCCTTGGCCCCCGCCGAGCGGAGGCTCTCGGCGGAGCGCCGGATCTCCAGGTTCTCCTGCTCCAGCTGCGAGTTCTCCTTCTCCAGGGCCTCCAGCTGGAAGGCCATGTTCTTCAGGGCGTCCAGCTTCTTCTTCAGACGGCGGCCCTCTGCCTCCAGATCTGTGTTCTCCTTCTCCAGACAAGACACCTACGCACACAAGGAATTAGGGAGGCGGTTGTGTTAGTGGTGTGTGTGTGTGTGAGGCCAGCATAAAAATCGGTACTTTATTTTATACAATGTCACATATAGAAATTGGATAATGTTTGAATGTATTTGCAGTCATATTCCATTCTTAATTTTGAGTAGTTGCAGTGCAAATGTTCAATCTATATACAAATATGTCTTTCTCATGTAAATAACGTTCTCGTGCTAAATTTAAATAAATGACATTTGTTGTCACATGACAGACCTTTTCACAGGTGATTCCAAGACTGGAGATTTTCTTCTGCAGGCTCTCGTTGTCTCTTTCCAGCTTCTGCATCTGAATCTCCAGCTCCTCTGCTCTCTCGCCTTTCTCCTTCATCACCTCCAGCTCCTTACCTGCACAGAAAACAAAAACACACACACATCCTCACAAACAACCCGAATATACAAAGGAAGCCGGAGATTAAATCTAGTCAAACACTTATTGCGACGAATCAGGAAAAACTCCAAATGTCACCCACGCAGTTGTTTCCTTTCAAACTCCATCTTGTTGAGTTTGGCCGTGGTTTCGCAGATGGATTCGTGGAGAATGCGATTCTCTTTCTCCACATCTTTGACCCGGGCCTCGGCTCCAACCTGGCAACGCTGACGCAGGGACGACACCGTCTGGCTCAGGTGCTTGTTCTCCTGCTCCAGACCCTTCAGCTGCAGACCGGGTTCAAATGCGCATTATTTATTATTTTTTATTACTATTTATTATTTATTCATATTTATTTAGCATTCAGTATTGGTCAGACAGCTTCTCTGAAACCTGGTGTTGCGAAACTCTGCTTTATGAAAAATCTTTATGAAAGCCTGAAGTTTCTGCTTCCTATTCTTAGTGTTATTTAGTTCAATTAAAACGTTCTCCTTCAAACTCCTAAAACAAATTCAAAGGGCATTAAGTGTGAGTTATATTCTGGATTCTGGAGCACATAAGGCCTGGATCTTACAAATGAAATGGTGAAACTAATGGTAGGTCTCAGATTTGGGTCTAACAGGGATAAAGTCTCTCAGCGGGTGACTGCACCTGGGCCAGAGAGTCAGAAATCCCTGCAGTCAATAAAAAGCACTTAATAGGTTGTTGTTTTTTTGCCAGAATCTCATGCATTGAACAAAGATTGCTCTCAGGGAAAACTCTGCACAGTCTTCAGTAAATTACACAGTTTGGTCATGTTATTTTCTGGGAGCTTCTGGAAACCAGAATCAATGATGGTTTTGTGGAGAGAGCAGCGTGTATGACGCACATTCTCAAAGCTGCGTTTGTCTGCGTCGGTTCACGCTGGTCCAGTGCACGGACTGCAGCCTGAAATATTTTCTAAAGCAACATGAACACTGGATGCCATGATGGTCGCTCTCACAGAAGGTGGTCGCTGCCACATATTAGATTTACCGGGTCTCATTTTGGAAAAAAATGCAAAAAATGCAAATGATCAACGAAAGAGATTTAATACACCACAAAACCTCAAAATAAAGAGTGTGGATTATTGTGAGTGTGTGTGTACCTGTCTCTCTGAGTTTTCTCGGAGTGTTTCCAGAGTCTGCTCCAGTAAAGCTTTCTCCTTCAGCAGGTCGGTGCTGAGAGACTCGGCGCTGCGCAGCGACTCTCTGTCTGAGGTCAGCTCGGTCTGCAGCTGATCCAACTGCACACAGACACGCAAACATTTTGATCAGGTTCAATTTAATGTGTACACAAAAACTCATAAACACTGCGATAGGCATAGAAAGAAAAATATGTCTATATTGAAAAAAATAAAAATCTGTCTTTGACCAGCAGCTGCATTCACATTCTTGTGTGTTTTGGTTCGAACCTCAAGGCGCAAACTTTAGCATTTTTCTCTTTATGGGAGAAAAAACACAATTTCATGCATTTTATTCAGAGGGGAACAGAGAGAGGCTTATGTGTCTGAAAATAGCTGAGAGGCTTCTCTTAGCGAGGGGCGTTCGAGAGGCAAATACTGCGGAAGAAAAGGGGCTGCCTGGATTTACAGCTTTGCTTTCATCCGCCTATCCACCCTGCTCTAAGCACTCTCCTTTCTCTCTCGGATTTCCCCCTCGCGCTGTGTGAAAAGGTTAAAAGCCAAGTGTTGGGGTGATATATCACGGAGGAGTGCAGGTCCAATATGCTAATCTCAGCGGTGACCGCGATGAGGGTCAGGAAATAAAACAGCAAAATGTCTCGAGAGAGATACGGCAAACTCTTTTTATGCAGCAGCAAAGCCACTGCAAACGACAGTGAACCCAGAATGGAGCCATGAGGTACGCATCATAGGATTGTGTTGCAAAATAGATGCGTGTACTTTGACGTACTGATGCAAATATTGAAAACCTTTTGAGATATTGTGATTAATTTGTTTAAAAGGGTTTATGGGATGCGGAAATGTTAGTTCTAGGTGTCATTGAGCCGTCAAGCCATTAAATATACAGAAAATGATTTTATTTTAACCAAGAGCTCTTGATTTGTATCCAAGCGAATCAAAAGACACACACTCAATTTCTCACCTTTTGGTTCAGCCTCTGGTTTTCCTGGCCCACTTTAGCCAGCTTGGTCACGCTGTCCTGACTGGCCGCTCCTCGGAGCTCTTCCACGGTCTTCAGCAGAGTCTGGTTGTCTTTCTCCAGCTTCAGCAGGCGGCTCGAGGTCAGCTCATTCACCTCCTCGCCCAGAGACTTCTGAGGAACTGTGGTAGACATAGCCAGAAGAAATACACATCCGTGTTCTGAGTCACTATGAAGAGAAAAAGGCTGATATCACTAGGTTTACAGTAACTCAATAATACATGAATTTCATAAACATCCCTATGGCTTTAAATTTAAATTTAAAATTAAAAGTGCCTTTTTAGAACCAAACAACCTCACTTCCCCCCCTTCCACACAATGTCTTTAACCAGATCTCTGGTCTGTTAAACCTCTTAACAGCGTTTATAGGCCACATGCAGAGATTATCCTCCAGGAGCAAATTAATATTAATTACAGGTATAAACCAAGTGGAAAGAAACCCCGGTAGAGGCTGGCACATGCACAGGAGGCCAACAGCCAATGGTGGCAGCCCGGTCTGTTGGCTTTTCAACCTACTCCACTCAGGTGAATCTCCATGAATCATGAATCCATGATTCTGTGTTTTGTTTTTGGCCATGTCTGGCGTCTGACCTTCTGTCATCTCCGGAGTCTTGGATAGTTGCTCCAGCTCCCAGCCCAGGTGGAGAGACTCATCCATGCTCTGTTTCTGGGCCATCTCCAGCACCAGGTTCTCCTCCAACAGCTCCTCCATACGTTTACGGTCCATGTCCCGCTCCTGCAAATATTGTAATAATCTCATCAAATTAAGCTCCATCATCCTTTATTGATGTTTATGTACAATGACTTGATGTGAAATTGTATAAATGCAAATAACTAGAGGAAAGGCAATACCACAATTTCTAAATAAAAACTACAAAAGGATACAAGTCAGTAATATAGAATAAAGTGACATATGATAACTGCTCCAGAGTTTTAAAATCTCAGCCTTTAGAAGACCAAATCCACCATCTCACCATCTCCAGGTCATGGATCTTGGATTTGAGCTGCAGATTCTCCTTCTCCAGGAGGTGCAGTTTGTCGGAGCGCGTCCTGCTGGCGTCCAGCTGCTCCTCCAGCATGCTCTTCGTCTCCAGCATGACCTGGTTGTCCTCCTTCAGCTCCTACGCAAACCATCACAACAGCAGAGGAGAAAAAACTGTTCACCCACAACACTGCAGCATATAGATAACGTTTTTCCTTTTTTTTTTATTTCACTCTTAGTCATGTTTGTATGAGATTATCACAAAACAAATGGAGTAAATGTATTATCTATACCATATTAGTGCAGTTTTGGCACATGTTGCTTATGTGTGACGGTCTAAACAAATATTAGGACTTGTTGTCGACTTCTCGTGGTTGCGTACCTCCACTCTGGCCTTATAGAACTCGATGTCGTGAAGTTTCTCCTTGTACCGGCTCAACTCGCTCTCCAGCTTGTCCACGCGGATGGCTTTCTCTCGCAGAGCGTCCAGCTCGTCGCGGTAGGCCCGAGCCGACCGGGCGTCCGACAGCAGCTGGCAGCTCTGCAGGGAGATTTAATGCAGAGCAGCAATGTGTGAGGAACGTCTTTTAAAAATGGAATATCAACAAAAATAATAATAATAATAATAATAATAATAATAATAATAATAATAATAATAATAATAATAATAATAATAATAATAATAATAATAATAATAATAATAATAATAATAATAATAATAATAATAATAATAATAATAATAATAATAATAATAATAATAATAATAATAATACAAAAACACAAAAATATCCCTGAATAATGACCTACACCAGCAAAGACGTAAAAAGGTGGCGCATGCTCTGGCTACGTGACTTGTAGCTTTTTTTCTCTGAACAACTAAGAGTCTTTTACACAAACGGATAACAGACAGAACAAACACGTTATTAATCATCACTCACACAGGCACACGTAACACACACGCAATGGCCTGAACTCATCATCCTAGTTTACGGCATCCACTCCTTCAGCCTGACAAATCAGAAGCCACGTGAGGCTGCTGCACTAAACATAGCTCTAATAACCTGTAATGAGCTAAGGCCCAGGCCGGATGATTAAGGCCTGGCAGCGTAAGAAGAGGAGGAGGAGGAGGAGGAGGAGGAGGAGGAGGAGGAAGAGGAGGAGGTGGTTAATATTGGTGGAGTCTTTACCTCTTGCTGAAGCCTCTTGAACTCCACCTCTGTGTTCTCCAGCTCCTGTCGGGTGTCCAGAAGCTGCTCGCTCTTCTCCTCTCTGAAAAAACAAAACAAATAGAGAGACAGGAGAAGGTTATATTAAATCTAAACTAAAATAAGAGGCCAGATAAGATTTTTTTTTTTAAGTCTGAGGCTGTTAACCCAGAAAGATTTAAGACGGAAAGAGTGTCGGGAGGGAAGAGAAAGGCACAGATTATTTATGTGTTGTTTGTGTGTCTCTGACTGCAGATCTTACATACACAAAAACACATGCCAAGTATTTTTATTTTAAATTTTTTGTGTGTGTGCGTGCTTGTGCATGTATCGACTCTGTGTTAACAAGGACATTCCTCTAGGGATAGTTCCATTTTTGAGGCCAGCAGCTCAATCATTTAATGGTGGAAACCTATTGACACGGTTGCACAGAATAATTTGCTCAAATAGGCTCAAGAATTTCACTTCAAACTTTCAGCATTTAATAGAAGTACATTTTAAGTGACTCGGCCATTTTTACACTGAATGCTTGGTTTTGGTAATTTTTTGGATATAAGTTTCACAAGTCCAAGACTCAAAGAATATTCGAAATGTATATCTATATAAATAAATCTCTTCTATCTATACTTAAAAAATAATATTATATATATCTACTTTCTATTATGGTTAGTAGTTTGTTTTTTCATGAAAACAACAAACGAAGGCCACGTCCCATTTAGCACACATGTTGACGAGTTAGAATAACCATTAACTCGCATGTTGATTTAAAAAAAGAAAAAAAAAAATCAGCAAACCCACAAAGCAAAGTTTCCTTCAGTAAAAAACAACCCATTGTGTCTGTTGTTTTTGTGATATGTCAGGAGACGACAACACAACACACATACTAAGAGGAGGGAGGAGAAGTTCAAAACAAGTGAGGAACATGAAGTGTTGGGTCAAGCGTGTGGGACAAACAAATGCAAATCTGTCCCCTGTGGCTCTTTATTCTGGTGAAACCACCACAAAAGACTCGCCCTCTGTTGTGTCGTTTGTGTAAGTGACGACAACACGGCAGCATGACATTTGCTGTCTTTGTGAACCACAGACAGAGAGAATGAATGCATGCCTGACATATAGTCATCAGTGTGTGTATGCCTGTTTGTTTGTGTGTGTGTGTGTGTGTGTGTGTGTGTGTGTGTGTGACGAACATCTGATTGCCTATTTGAATACAGCTTTCAATAGGAAAAAGGAAGTGTCCTCTCTTTTATCTCCTGCTTCCTCCCACAGCTGACGTTATTCAGGCAGTTTATATTCTTGCGCCCATTTCTTGTTTTATTGTTCATCATCATTAAACCCCCCCACACACGCACACGCACCCTCTACCATGCCCAAATCACAAACACCTGTCGAGCGGAGCATGGCAGATTAGCTTCGGGCTCATATTATAGTCGCTGTCGGCTCCGTGGCGTCTGTTAATGGTTAATGGTCTCAAACACAGACACAAACACGTGTGTGTGTGCGTGTGTGTGGGCACCGCTACATTTAAAAAGAAAAAAATAATAAACGCAATATTTTATTCCTTGTCTGATAGATGCCTGTTTTGTTTTTTGAAAACCAGCAACATGCACTTTAAAAAAAAAAAAGCCATAAATATCAGTTTGCTTCATAAGCTCAGCAGTATCACATTTAAATACACCTCATACTCCCTCATATATATATATACACAAAGCTCGATATTCAATTTAAACAACAACAAATACTGTTTTCCGTGAATAAGGTGCAGGGTGCTGGATGAGAGATTACAAGGCAGCAGACATTTTATTATTATTTTTAAACGTTCTCATTATGCAAAATAAAATTGATTTTCTCCTTTCATAACAGCATAGCATCATCTCCCTCTTATCCTCTCACAAGTAAGTTAGAATTCATAGTTAATAATCTTCTGTGCCGACATTCATTCAGTGCACTGGCTCAGAAAAGGCTTTAATTGATTAACTGTAGATGAGTAATGATTTCCCACGTCCCATAATCTTTGAAAATGAGCGTATTCATGCGCTGGCTAAAGACAAAAGGACTCACTGTGGAACAACTAAATACACAAATGAGTCTAAATGTATTTTGATGGCAACAAAGCGCGTGTGTGTGTGTGTGTGAGCTGGAAGCTTTAACAGGAACATTAACAAACAGCGCTGAACTCTGACCAGCGCTCCGTCAGACGCACACAACTACACACACATCTACTGTCATTAGTGCATGTGCACGCATAACAAACACCTTCTGTTCTAGCCCCCAGAGGGAAAAAGACTTGGCCATCATGTGACAGGACGACTTCACCGTGGCTTTTCCTTTTTGTCCCTTTTGTCCAGCCTATCACATGACACAATCGCCACGGCAACCGGTAAACAAACTAACCCCAGTGGCTGGTTGTCTATGTGTAACCCTCTGTAGGTCTACAGTGGAAACGAGGGTGATGGAGCTCAAAAGGGGGGACCTTTGTATCACCAGAGCCCCGATGAATGAGTTCAGGTTCATTCAAGGAGACACGTGCCTCATGTGATCATGCCGAGGGTGACCTGCACTTCACAGTTACAGCAGCCCTCGCACAACAAACCTCTGTCTGTCCCACAATAGAGACAAAGACACACAAAAATGCATTTAGGTCTATGGTTCAAAATCAGCCGAAAAAAGATCATTTATTTTTTTTTACTTTTAGTTTGGATTATTCTTATTATAAGTAGTAAATCTGGTAAATTCTTCTAAACTTATCCCTATAATATTTCTTTCTCTTGGGACGGATTTTTGCCCTTGAAGTATAAACTACAGTTTACCGGACCTAACGCAGACCTAATCACCTCCTGGCACCAGCCTGTTTGTTAAAAATAATTGTTATTTGTGCACCATTAGAAAAAAAAACTAAAAAACTTCTCCCTAATATAAGAGTACAAATGGCCATTTGTGTTGACCATGCAGTCTTTGTCAGAGAGGGGATTGCAGCACTCAAAAACAAAAAAGGAAGCTCTATTATTCATAGACATAGAAAAGGCCACTCACTGGGTTTGTGAGAGGGTGATTATAGCAGACATGTCTAATGTGAATAATAAAGAAGGGAGGAAATGGACTGATGGGCTCCATCATATATATATATATATATATATATATATATATAATAGGGAGATTCACTTTAACCATGTGAAGCATCATTACTGTTAATGGGTATATCAACTGTGCTTGAGAAGTATAGGGAATGACCTTTATGACCTTGCATCACTTTTATCTTTAAGAACGAACCATCAGGTCTCCCAAAGGAAACTATGAACGATTCCTAAACCAGATTACAAGCGATTGAATCTTTTAAATTAGTTTCCATTTCCTGTTTCCTCGCCACTTGTCTCCCCCTCAATTTTCAGTCATTTCACTCACAGTTCCTGGCGAAGGCGTCGGATCTTGGCCTTGGCGTCGGCCAGCTCCACGGAGAGATGCTGACGGCTCTCGGTTCTCCTCATGCTGGGGGAGTCACCTGGAGAATGTGTGGCACAAGGAGCCAGAGGAGACAGCTGGACACAGTCTCTCTCCTGGGTCAGCTCCACTATAGTCTGGGGACAAAAAAAATGTCAAAGCCAGAGTTAGAAAAACGAAATAAATAAAAAATCTACAAAGCATTGGAAATCTCATATTGAATAATGGTTATAGGTTTGAGGCAACGTTTGAAGATGAGATGTCAACTATGGGAATTGAATGATCCTCAAAACAAAGAGGAAAGTAGACAAAAAATGGATTCACAAAAAACTCCCACAAACCCCAAAACTAGACTAGATGCCCTGGGGCAACGGTCGCACACGCGGCCTATTTAGATCCAGTGCCCGTGACAGGAAATGGGACTTTAATTGAGAGCGGCTGGACTACACAGTGATAATCTGGAGGCTATTAGAACCCCTAACACACACAGAAAAAAAAGATCACACACACACACAAGACCCACACATCTGCTTTATCAGTCATGGGCATCTGCACCCTATGGGTTGGAAACTCATTTAATGACGCACATAAGTAAAAAAAAACACGCACACACACACACACACACACACACACCACCTCAGTCACTGCGACAGTTAACAGTTTCAACCCTTCCTTCCTGAGGCTGCTCACTTGTGGTAATGGCACAAAAAAAAAAAATGGAAAAGGTTTCCAAACAAACCGTTTAAAATGTGCACAAAACAATGGTCCAATAAAACAATAAAAAAGAAACGCACAATTTACCACAGGTTCCTTTTTTACTTTGTTCTGCCCTGTTTTATTGTACAACTTTGCCCGGCTCACGTTGCTTTAGTCATAAAAGTATCTACATATGTGTGTGTGTGTGTGTTAGTGGGTGTGTGCCCTTACCTCCAGCTGTGTGTCCCTTTCATCCACCAGGCGTTTGAGGTGAAAAGCCAGGTTTCTGGAGAGACCGTCCAAATCCTCAGGAGGCATTTCCTCACTTTCCAGCCACTGCAGGTCCACCACGTTCTCCTGGTTATGAGTCACCTACAATCCACACCACCATCATCATCATCATCATATCATTATAGACACCGAAAGATGAATATTTCTTTATATTTTTTTACAGACTGGCGTTTTATTTCACACATATCCGGAAATGGAGCCAACAGAAGTCTAAGAGGTAAAATATATATATAAAAAATATTGATAGTCATACAAAAATAAAATGTAATAATAATAATAATAATAATAATAATAATAATAATAATAATAATAATAATAATAATAATAATAATAATAATAATAATAGTTTTAATATGAAATATACATACCTCCTGAATGTGGGACGCTATGGCAGCTTTGCTGTGAAAGTCCAGAGTCTGGATCCGCTCGATGTACTCTTCCTTCTTCTCACACTGTTAACAGAGAGGGCAAGGATGGACAGAACAAAAAAAAAAGAAAGGAGTTATGAGATGGCTTCAAAAGGTCAGGCAGAGGTCATTAGAACAATACTACAGACTTAAAGCAGATGTGGCAGAAGTTTCCAGGAAAACAAAAAAAAAAACATCTCCCAATGTAACATTATCTTCCGCATCAGTTGTCTCAGAAATTAGGGTTAAAGTATTTATTCTTTGTCATTGTGCTGATTCAGCGACAGGTGCTGCACACAATGATTGTGTCTCTCTGTTGAGAGGTCAGAGATCGCGTGGGAAACATAGCTGTATGGAGTCTTTGTCAGACCAACATTATAGCCCTAAAATAGAGTGAGTGGCAGCCATCATGGGAGGCTGAATCCAACTGAGATTTTATGGCTTCAAGATTAAATTGCTTCCACTTTACCAATAAAAAGGTCATATCAATTTCACAGTCCCTTTAGGTCATTTCTTAATTCATTTGGGTGAAATATGCAGGTGTGTCTGTGTGTAAGCGCACCTGAACAGCACAGCCCAGAAGCAGCAGCAGCAGTTTCTTCATCTCCTCCAGACCTTGTTCTAAAAACACACAAAATACAGATGATTATTATTACAACAGCTACACCACTGTAAATGTGTCTCCAAATTAAAACCTGCAGATTCTCCGTTGTTTAAATTCAGTTAATGTCTTCTGTCTTCTGTGGACAGAAGTGGGAAATCTAAATTTGCCATAGTGGTGTATTTATTTATTTAATAATAATAAAAATTCATAGACAGAACATTAAAATTGGGCAAGATTAACCACATTTATTTCCAATGAGCTCAATTCTCTGATGATTATTATTATTATTATTATTATTATTATTAACTCCAGTCACAGTGTTTTCCTCCGTGCAGTGGCCTGGCAGGATTAACTTCATGTCCCGACTCTACTTGTCGGGACATTATGAAATCCAACAAACAGCTGCTGGCTGCGCAACAGGCCTGAGCTCATCTGTGTGACCTGGTGCAGAACAACAGCAAAACCAGGTGGTGTGCGTTTCACTGACTAAGTGCTGGGGGTCGGTACAGTGAGCATCTGTGTGCTTTTCCTCTATGAATCATGGTGTGTGTGCGTGAGGGCGCCCATTTGTGTGTGCGTGCGTTTGTGTGTATGTGATAAGCCAGCTCATTGTGGGCTAACACTGTCCGGCTCATAATAAATCCCGATTAGTGAATTAGTGACAGCATGTTTTGTGTGGCTTGTCAGTTTGTCATCACAGGACGACAATATTCATCTTGGGTTTTTTTGTTTTTTTGTTTTTTTTCTATGTGTGGGTTTCCAGGGGATTTAAAATGAAAATCGAATAAAAAATAAATAAAACCACCTCTCCACACTCCAGAATCTAAAATGGCCCTGCTGGTTCCTATGGGACGTATCCGTGTGCCGCACCAGTGTGTCCCACTGACAGGGACCATCCATCAAATCTAAAGATTTTTACCCACGCACACACAATCACTATGTTCAGCTACAGAGGAGTCCCTGTGGTTAAGATGTGGCAGAGCTAATTAAGAGTTTGATGAGATTAGTCTTAAGGTGTTTAATAATAATAGATCCGAGGCAGCTTCATAAAAACAAACCAAGGTGCACCATGCTTAATACACGTTCAACCAATATTCAATGAATCCCAATGACTTTTAAGTAACATTTTCTCAATCAAAGATTTTTTTGAATTTTCTAGCATATCCTGGTGTGCTGAGTCAGTCTAGGTCGACGACACAAGACACAGATACAAAAGGTGCCAAAAAAACCTCCTCAGCACTTCAGCGTTCATCAAATATTGAGAAATATGAAACATAAAGGGTAAATCTGAGGGAGAGACTTTCATTCTCCCAGCTGCAGCGCTTAGCATCGGCGGTTTAGAGCCCCAGGAACCGATTCCAGTCAGGGGCGGGACTTAACTCGGCAATGGAGGAAAGATAAGGGAGCGTGAGGGATAAATTATTTATACAGACGGCGAGGAGAGAGAGAGAGAGAGAGAGAGAGAGAGAGAGAGAGAGAGAGAGAGAGAGAGAGAGAGAGAGAGAGAGAGAGAGAGAGAGAGAGAGAGAGAAATGAACGGATGAGAGACAGAAGAGGGAAAGCATAAGAAAGAGAAAACACCGGGGAGGAATACAGAAATAGAGAGCGAGAGAGCAAGGGAGCGAGCGAGAGAGAGAGAGATAGAGAGAGAGAGAGAGAGAGAGACACAAGGTCGAAAATAGAAATCAGCGACAGAAAGAAGCTTCGAGGAGGTTTTACCCTTCTCTCATATTCGCTCTCACTCCATCCAGCCATTCATACACTATAACACACACATCCACCCATCCTTCCTTCCTTCCTTCCCTAGTTCCTTCTTTCCTTTCCTTCTGCATTGTTAAAACTCCTCCACTCATCCCAGCTTCCTCTCTCTGCAGGAAACCAGAGGTCAGAGGGACAGTGAGTCACGCTCCATCCTGCCCTGTCATTGTTAATCTGTCCCTGAGGATGTGAGCTGGGAAAAAAAAAATGTGTGTGTGCTGACTCGCACACCACTGAGAAAATGAACACAAACGACCTGATATCGCTTTGACGGCACGTCAAAAGACATTCAACCATTTCACCGGTGATGTCTGAAGCTTATTTTCAGATTATTTAAGGGGGGAGGGGGGGGATTTGTAGCCCCACCCTTTTCTTTGAGAGAGGATCCAGTGGGAAGTGACATCAGAGACACAAACGGCCTGGAGCTGACAGCCCACAACAACCGCAACTATTACAAAACAAGAATTCTCCCAACATTGTCTCCTTTTGTTTTCTGTCTTTCAAAACTAATCTCTAACCATTACACACACACACACATTTCTGTCTGCTCTACTGTTTCCTATGGAGACACTAAACTATAACCACACACCACACATTCAACAATACTTTTGTTGAACTTTTTTGTTGCAAAAAGAGAATGCCTGACTTTTTTTTTTTTGTTTTTCAAAAAAACTTGTCTCAGTACACATATTTGTATTTTACTGTGTCTTCCCCTGGGAGAAGCACTTTCGTCCACAATTGCATCTTGCTTTCCATTATGTTTTATTCTATTATTTCATAAAATAAAATATTTATAAAAGATAAACTAACCTGGACAGCATCCGGGATTTTCCTTCAGTGGAAAAGTGGCACAGAGACCATAGACGACTTTTTGTTTATTTTCTATTTTTTTTTAACAGTCAGTCGCTGTATATTTATAAGAGCTGGCTAGGTTTTCCATGCAATTTATAATGTCTATATAAGTCATTACCTATAATTATTCCGTTTGGGGCCAGAGAGGAACACTGGTAAGTCACCTATGTTGATGGCAGCTATAAACAGTGCCTGTGTGTCTGTACATCATCACTGTGTGTGTGTGTGTGTGTGTGTGTGTGTGTCTACGAGGCAGACTAGGCGAGGAGAGGGGGGTGGGGGGGGGGAGGGAGTTGATAGGTGAGGAGTACAGTGCATTCCCACTGTTCAGTGTTGTGAAGACACCCTTCCCCCATCCACACACACACACACACACACACACACACGCACGCACGCACGCACACAAACTGGTCCCCTGCCCCCTAATGAGAGCATAATAAAAGCCACATGGCCGATGACTTTCAGCTGGCAGCCCCGACTCCACCGGTTGGTTGGTGGGTCAAACTGATTAACTGACGGGCTTCAGGTCAAAGGTCAGAATGAACCCTGAGGAATGCAGCGTAAAGCTTTGGGCCCCGCTCTGGTCCACTTGCTCCGAGCCGCCCTCCGTCTCCTGACTGACCCGAGTGGAGCTGCGAGTTGGCTGGCTAATGATTTCTGGCCCGCGTGAGGCCTGTTCAGATCTGCTCCTCAAAATTAAATCTTCAACCGTACACAGCGATGAAGTTGGCTGTGACATATTTCAAATGTAGGGCAGGATAAGAGGAGTAGATTTGGGCATTATGGGAAGCGGCACTGGAAGAAATGAATAAAATGCCAAAAGACATGCTCTGAAGTATTCTTAGAGCATTCAAGAGCATCGTTCTCATTAGTAATAGAAAATATAATCAGGAATAAAATAGAGAATACAACGTTTACATTTTATGATTGTGCAAATATTTTAGTTTTGATGAAAACAGGTTTTTATCGTTTTATTTTAGCCTGAAGGTAAATCAAGAACAGAGTTATTCATCCTTGCATGAAACAAACACCATGACACACACACTCAGTGTGCTTTGCCTTTTGTGCGTTTGTTTACATTTTTGTACCGGTGGGGCTGTTTTCAATTCAAAGGCGACTGTGATCACGGAAAAGTGATGAAACCCGCCCAAAATTCAACAAAATCTGCGGGAAAAGTGTGACAAAAAAAAATAAAAAATAATAATTTAATCTCTGAAAGCGCGCAGACATCTTTTAACCAGCTTTATCAGCTGGAAACAAATGACTCTGAGGAGCTGGTGATTATGTTTGCAGATATTCACCTGAACAATACATATTTTTTTTGTATGTAATGTACTTGGGATGGGAAGTAAAAGTTAAATCATCACGTCACATTACAATGTCAATTTATTAGTGAAATAATGGCAATTAAAGGAAAGAATGCCATAAATCGCGATTCAAAATATGTAAGCGTTGCCCAGCACTAAAATGGTGCAAAGTTCAAAGTGCTCAAATGAACACGCGACTGTTGCCGGGCAGATCAGGCCTATCAAATAACACAGCTCGGGGTCAAAAGGTCAAAAGCCTGGCTCCAAAAAGGTTAAATTGAGTTTCAAGTCCACAGATTTAGGTTGTTAAGTCTCTGCCTGAGGATTTACACAGCACAAGTTAATTCTTACAAAGAAAACGTATTATAGGAGTAATTAAATCTGTGTTTTTCCCTTTAATCCCGCCATAATCTCCACTTTCCCTGTGGGTTAGGATTGAGGATTATGGATATGAATAGAAAACCAGTTACTGAGTAACACCCAATAAACACAATGGATCCTTTAAACAAGTCGAGTTTTAAACATGACTACTGCATAATTACGCGCGTCGTCTTTGAGCTCCGCGCGCACACACACACTTACTGCCACTTTGATTCAGGGAGAGGGATGTTTGGGTTCATGTTTATTTCTTTTTTAACACTTACCAGAGAGAGGGTTCCTGCCCAGGACCAGCACGTCCGGTAACGGCATCATGACCAGCTGCTGGAGAGTCTCCTGTACACACAACGAAAGAATTCAGGAGGAGAGAGGTCAGCCAGGTATTTAGCAATACAAAAAATATATAAATAAGTAATCGTAATTCCATAAAGCCGAATATGAAGTCACCATGAAATACAAAATCTCAGCTTTCAATTTGATCTATTTATCTTTTTATTTGGTTTCCAGTTTTCCCCAACGCCAACGGCATCAACCTCGTGTGTGCGCCCGTGTGCGTCTGCGTGTCTATCGGAGTGACAGTGGTTTTTATGTGGGTTAAATTGCCGGTGTGGGTACAGCCTCGGGGGCCCTCCCCTCCGTTCGCATGTCAATCACGGAAACCCCAAACGAAACCATGCGCTGCAATTCATAAACGCCCACCATGGGTGGTGGCGGTAGCTCAGTCGCGCTGTTGTCAAATCATTTCAAATGATGCACGCAACACAACCAGCTACAAGAAAACCACTCACAGTCGTACATTACGTCGGCAAAGTTTACGAGTGCGCTCACTTTTAAAAGGTGGAGGACGGGCATGATGAGTTATACATACATCATCAAGCAAAATATGTTTGCACTCAAAACCTTTAGAGCGGTAAAAAGCAAATCCAAAACCACAGTACCTTGAATATTTGATATCTACCTGATGGTAAAGGACAGTTTGAACTGAGTTGACCCCGCGCTTCCACATTTCTACGCAGTTTATTGCTGAAGTCATGACAGAGAGGCTTAAATCAGTGACAGCCGTGACCATCTGCTCTATGCATATTGCATTACCTCATGGTGGAGGTAGCACAGGGCAGGAAATCTGACGGCTCACTGGCCGGTTCGGATTGGGTCGAAATAATCCGCGCTTTTTTCGCCGTTCTCAAAAACCCACCACGCTGAATCCAAAGCGGTGTTCCCTGACACAGTGTTTCTTTGGGCTAAAATGAAATAAAATCAATACAAACACTAAAATAAGCTTTAGGACTGTCACGTGTCAAAGCTAGGGCATAATTTTTTCGAAAAATCCCAAAGTCCACCTATGTGAAGATCTGAGATTGAGTCCCAATGCAAGTCCTGATTCTTCCTTCCATTCATTGGCTCCCTGTTCATCATTTATTTTAAAATGTTCAGATTGGGCCGGACCCCGAGCTACATCACAGAGATGTTTACCTCTTATGGTCCAGCTTATGGCCTTATAGCCTCCATTTGGAGCACTTTGGATTTACTAAACAGGGACCTGTCTGAAGAGATAAGGCTCCCCTTGACTTTTTCAATTTCTTTGGCTATATTTAATTGAAGCGTTTCTGCTTTTAGCCCTTTTGTTCAGTAAATGAACAAGGAGATCATTCATCAGTAAATAAATCAGTGCATCTCTCAAGACAAATACAAATAAAATGAAAAAAAAAAAAATGACCTACAGGTGCACACAGAGGCCTCTTTGACCTGAGGTGAAGGTCAAAGTTTGGCCGCATGGTGACATGATTAGTTCAGGAGCACGGTTGCCATGGTTTCCTGCGAGGGCTGATAAGAGCTCTGACCCCAATTCACGCGCCCATTCATCTCTCTGCTCAGGCTGGTGTGAGGGAACGTGCACAGAGAGATGTTACGGTGTATTATCACAACATACTTAAAAATTAAAAAGCTCAGCCATGTCTTAACATGGATGAGAGAACTACCTTAAATAGTCCAACTAATAAAACTATCAACCAAATAAATAGAGAACAATGCACATCAACAACACTGATAATGATGACAATCTTTTGTTATATAAAAAAGACACACTGGGGACAAAATAACACAAAACAGAACGGTTCTGAGCTTTTGGCTTTGTAGAAAATGATGAAAACACACAAACTCCAACCCGCGCAAACAAACACACACACACACACACCCTAAATCCAGCAGCTGTTCCACCCCTAACCCATCACACCTGTCCCCTTCATTGGCAGCGTGTGTTTGCTGTGCAAGCAAAACACACCACACACAGACACGGTGATGACAAATCCAGCATCACACCAACGTTGCACTTATAATTAAAGCAGAAGGAAAGTGAAGGCGTAGCGTCAGTGAATGCAACACTTTTTTTTTTTTTTATTCAATTATTATTATTTTTTATTTTTTTTACACACAGAAATATTGTTTTTTTCCACTCCCAAAAATAATTAGATTTTCTATATCAGATTTTCTACTTGAAAAACCAAACCTGAGATATCCCCAAAAAAATATCTCTGAATATATTCTGAATTTTGCACCAAATAAGCTAACTAACCTTATTTTTATGTAAATGAATCTGAAAATTGTACAGTTGAAATGTACATTATTTTGTGATGGATGTGGTTCATATCGCGCTTTGAGGATTAGCCGGAGGCGGCAAAAAAAAAAAGAAGTTGGACTACAGTCGTCTAATATGCTTCTTGGATTAACAGGCTTAACTCTCATACATAAAACATGATGGACAGTGCGAGAGAGAGAGAGAGAGAGAGAGAGAGAGAGAGAGAAACCACCACACAGCACGGAGCATGTCATGGTGATGTGTTACACACACATGCACACGCACACACACACACGTCTCGCTGTAGCTGTGACAGCAGAAACGTCCTTGACTCTTTCAACTGTGTCAGCCTTTCAAATTTCAAATTCACAATCTCATCAGAGCATGTCAGTCATTTCAATATATAAAAAAAAGGAAAAAAAAGAATGACAATATTCATCATACAGAGAGAGAGAGAGAGAGAGTGATGTGGCGGAGGAACCGGTGGGGAGGATGGAGAGAGAGAGAGAGAGACGCAGCTTTGATCCCATCATTTTTCACTCAGGGCACGCATGTCTCTCTTCCTCCTCCTCCTCCTCCTCCCTTTTCTCCCCCATCCCCCCATCATGACACCACACTGCTGGATTATTGATTCCACACACCGGCTCCTGGTCCCACAGACACATTCAGACACATGAGGTGTCTGTTAAACACAATGGCGTTCACTCATCCATTCTGGTTCAAATTCAGGCTGCTCACGGCCCAGATAATATTGCTCCGATTGTTGTAGACAAAGATCTCACACACGCACAACCACACACACACACACACAAATGAAATACATGGCAAGGGCCGTGTTAAGATTTATAGGCCGTGTACTCTTACGAGGTGCTGAGCGCGTGCGTGTGTGTGTGTGTGTGGGGGTCTATATTAAAGTGTGTCAGTGGAAAAGGTTACAAGGCTGCTGTGTTGCACTCTCACAGGAGCCCCGTCTGTTAAAGTAAACGCGAGTGCGCGCGCACACACACACACACACACACACACACACACACACGCAGAAAAACACACACTCCTTTCCATCTACACACCCAAAGACAAGTTCCGCTACCGGCAACGCTTTAACAGGGGACTAATTGTACTGCTGCTGTGAGAGTGTGTGTGTGTGTGTGTGTGTGTGTGTGTGTGTGTGTGTGTGTGTGTGTGTGTGTGTGTGTGTGTGTGTGTGTGTGTGTGTGTGTGTGTGTAATTGTGCATGCGTGTACAAATCCTGCCTGAACCCTGAAAGCCTGAATCACACCCATTCCGCAGATACGAGCGTTGCCATAGAAACGGGGAAATGGGTATATTCTCCCAGCCCCAGAGAGAAGACTTAAACACACACACACACGCACGGACAGTGCAGCACATGTACAAGCACACAAGCACAAACACACACACCCTCTCGTGGCACTGCGGACTTCTCTCTTGCAGAGATGATGAACCTGTAAAAGGTGATTACCACCAACGATGCTTCCTCTTTCTCTCACATCTCACACACACACACACACACACACACACAAAGACAGACACACACCCCACAATACTACTTCTCTCGACATCACTGCTGAAAAATGAGGAATAACAGGTTAAAGCGCCCCTTTTGCAAGTTGTTCCAATCATCACATCCTTCCTGATAATATGGAAATGTCAGGTTGCCTCCTTAACCACTAATTCACCCGATTTGACATCAATAAAATAATAAAAAAAAAAAAAAAATCAACAGTTGCTTTTGGCTCAGCAGTGTAAAGAGCCGCAGCGGGGGGTCCGCAGCGGCCCAGATGGACAGATCATCCATTACATGAGGAGGAGGAGAGAAGGAGCCATTAGCTTCTCGTTTCTTTTGTCCTCCGCTGTTTTCAGTGCTGCCTGAGGCCCGACGAGTGGACCGGTTCATCCTGCCGCTGCCGGCTTTTAAAATGTGGAGACAGGTGGGCCGAGGTGGGGCGCGGGCCCCCCCAATCGCCCCAGGCCTCTGCTCCACACACGTCATATGTTTTTATTTAATCATTATACGTCATTCAAATGACGTTTTTTTTCCTTCTGCAGATTGCGCTATTCAGGCTAATTAAAGCTTGGAATTTTTAAAGTTACATTTTATTTTATTCATTTTTTTCGGTCACAGCTCTGTTATTATTACAGCGGAAACAAAGCCACACGCTGAGGTTCCCCCTCCCCTAAATACAGCAGCTCTGCCTGTGCCTATAAATAAATCCCTTTTTAGCATATGGGAACCTACTCCACATGGAGGTTTCCTCTTTTACATGTTATTCCCCTCACTGGTGGGGACGTGCAGAACGTGCGTTACTGCAGACGTGTGTGTGTGTGTGCGTGTGTGTGTGCGTGTGTGTGTGTGTGTGTGTTGCGCAGTGTGTTATTTTTGGTGAGGCCAATGTTCGGTTCCCAAGGGAGGCAGTGATTATATGATGCGACTGGTGTGAGAGCCCACGCGCACGCACGCAGGCACAAACGCACACACACACACACACACACGGTGAAGCTCCAACACAGCGTGTACAAATGTACACATGTCACATCAAGTGAGAGCCTGCTCACAGTTGATTCGGAAATCTGGATGCTATAAGTGACACTTGTTCACCGTGTCCTCTACAGCTTAAGATCAGATTTTTTTTTTTTTTTGTAGAAATGATTCGGAATGATCGGAATGTCTGACAGGAAATCTGATCAGAATGAAACAAATGGGTTCTAAATGGATGTGAGCTCTGTTAGAGATCCACTTAAGTCCATCTATACTGTGTCTGGCAGAGAGAGAAAAAAAACAAAACAAGGAACCCATTTGTTTCCTATTATTTTAAGTGATTCTGCATTTTTTCCCCCCCTCATCTTATTTGAAATGATTTACAGCGACTTCAAACCACCACGTCATTGAGGTTAAGGAGCAGAGCAGCCTTTCAAAGCGGTACGGTTATTTTACAGCAGGAGTCAGACAGATTGATCGGAAACGTATTTCCTGCATTAGGAGACGTCCCTTCAGCTTCCGGCCTCGATGATGCATTTCCAAAAATAAATTAAAAAAAACAACTTTCCGGCTTATACTGCAGCAACAACAATCATCAAGAGCGCCTTCAGACTTACAAACATGCGAGTCTGCACCACAACACGTCTTCTGCCTGCAGCGACGCACAACATGGCCCACTCAACTGATTTGTTCATGGCCCATAATGACAGGGCCACAGAGGCGAAGGGGGGTTTTCCAGACTTTACAAAAAAATAAAATTAAAAATAAATGCATGTTTGTATATGTGTTGTATTTCACCAGAAGGCAACATGACTTCTGACTTTAGAAAAAATGTGTGTTTTTTTTTTGTCACGTTAAAACAACCGCTTGTGCGTGTGTGTATATGAATGCATGAGAGAGTGTTGACTGGATGTGTATTTGTGTTTCTGCTTCACTCTGGCCCAGTAACACGGTATCTTTTTGAGCCGTAAAGTCAACAGTGATCAAAAATAAAATAAAAAAAAAACACTTCCTGGATCCTCAAGTCATTTTTCATCTCAAGAAACTCTTCATTTCCTGAAAAATGAAAATAAGACTTGTAAACTCACAGTATTTGGAAAGCTGTGTCGCTTTAAAGGTTTAACCCTCATTCTTATTCAGGCCTGGACTCCAAACCTAAAAAACTAAGCACCCATTAAACGTTCGAGCCTGGGACGGAAAAAGAAGCTAAAATTAAGCGCGGCAGATGTTTTTTCTAAAACGGCTGTAAAACTTCCCTTTCAATGTTCCCAAGGGCATCAAAATATTCTCATCTGTGATCAACATAGACTCCAGACGATAACATATAAGAGCGGGGGAAAAAAAAAAAGGCCCGATAATCTATCCTCCATTCTCTTCAGCAAAGGACCTTGGAAATGTTTGAGGCCGGGCATGAATGTGTCCTCTGTGAGCCTTTAAGCAGTCATAACACAGCTCCAGGCCTCTAGGCCACGCCCAAAGAGGACAGCGCTGCCCTTATTTCCAACAGTAGCGAGTAAAGGTCTTTTTTTTCTTTTTTTAACAAAGCTGCAGAGATTAAAAAAGAAAAACAAAAAAAAACGAACTCTGACCTCCGTCAAATAAACTGGGGTTAAATAGCGTCCACGGGAGCCTGAAAGTTTTGACAGTGACCAGCACCAGATGTTCCCCAGGTCTGATTTTCATAAATGAGGATAAAGGGATTCACTCGCCGAGCTTTGAGAAAAGCCAGTAAAAGCACAAAAGGATTTGAGCTCAGATGACCTGAGCGCACCGCCTTGCGTCCCGCTCCGAGGACGCCAAACCAAAGGCCGCGTGTATATTTGGACTGACCACCGGAGAGAGGAAACATTTCCTCCGAGGCTGCTCCTCAGAAAACGACCGGAGGAGGAACCGGAAAAGTTAACATATTACATCATACGACATTCATACGACATTCAGTACGTGTGATTAAAAATCACAGCACACTCGTATAGCGCGCGCACACACGCACGCACACACAGCTTTTCAGCCTCGATTTGTACAACATATCCTGATATCACATTGTGAAGCCTGTCTAGACATTGACTGACTCCCACACAATCAGCTTTCAACACACACGCACGCACGCACACACATTTTTTTTTAATCCAAGCTCAGCCTCTGAGAACTCGTACTACGAAATGGAAAACCGCTATCTTTGAATTTCTCGTCTCGCACCCGATCCTTTTTTCTCAACTTCTGCACAAAGTAGATCTTCATGAGCTGTTCATGTGGAAAAAAAGACACACACAGACACACACACTTAGGTAAGATTACAATCTGGGACAGGGAGGGGGGGGGCAAGTCCCAAACCATCCCTCAACCGTGGTTCGCAAAGGTTAATGAATTAGTTTCCTCTTGACACCAGAAGCTCTTTTGCTCCAATTCAATAAAGCCCCGCCCCCTCCTCCTCCTCCTCCTCCTCCTTCCTCTCAGTGATTCAATAAAGGAGTCAACTCTTCTACAAGCACAGCATTGTGGGCGTTTAAAACATCTGGGTCACATATTCTCACCTTTACGGTGTATGTGTGCCACCCTAAACACACCCAGTGATTTCTAGCCCATTCTCATGTCATAAGATTACTGGCTAAAATGTAATTAAAAGAGCCTGGAGATCAATTTATCAAATCACTCGAAGCATCAGGCCGGTAAAAAAAAAAAAAAAACGCTCTCACTCACGTCAGAGCGCCGGGTCCTTCAGTAAATTGAAAACCCGCTAAATCCATTAGCCCGAGACCCCTGACGCGCCTGCGTCCTCATCCATATGTCTGTGGAAATGTGAAACCGATGAGCGACAAACCCATCCACAGATCACATCATTGAAGCATAAATCAAAGCCAATTCACTCACATGGCCCCCCCGCCGAGAAACTGGACCCGGAGAGTAGTGTGATCCGTACGTGTGTATGTAGACATTTTTCTAAAGATGTATGCGAGCCTGACAGAAGATGGTAAATGTCAAGCGATAATGAAATGATGGACACTTAAGTCAAACCTCAAATTCTTCTGCATGAAGTTAGACTCCGATGTGTTCAAGAACAGTAGGAAAATATAGTATGGCTTTTGTCACACAAACTAAAACCAGCTCCCCGAAAGGTTCCCAATGACCAGCTAAAGGTCTGTGAAAAAAATAAATAAATGTATTTATAATGCCACAATTATGCATGTTTTCACGTGCCTGCATTTATATATTCACAAAAAAACCCACAACCACAGCGCACTCACTCATAATAAAAACGATAGTTCTGTTCCATCACGTTTGAAAACTTTCCAAAACACGCTGTTATATAAAAAAAAAAAATGCAACTGAAAAAACTGAATGTTTTTTAGTTTTTTTTTTAAACCATATCATTTTGCATTTTTGTATTCATTTTTTTCCCGTTTAGCCGATACTGTTGGCATGTTCATACGCTGCATTGTGGACAATAGGGACAGGGAGTCACTCAGCCGACCCGACCCGATAATGTCTTTAAACTTTCCCTTCATCTCATCATCCACCCACTCCTCCTCTCTCTCTCTCTCTCTCCACTTAACCCCCCACTTCCCCCCCCCCCCTACGCAAAAACCCACTCTGAGGGAGATAGTCCAGGAGGACTAGCGCAGCTTTTCCAGGCTTATAACGACAAAGTCTACACAATAGGCTGATTGTTTAAATCAGATGAACCCGGGAGTGATTGACAGGATGTTTGGCAACAAGGATCCAACATGAGGGAGATGAACCACTCGCTACTATACACTCATGTCATGATGATTTATTCAAATAAATTCCGGCATGAAAGCAAAAACCTTACTTATACCATCACGATATCATTAAAATGTCATTAGATCTGGCTAAATCCACATCGGGCTTTAGGATTCATTTTTAGGCCGCGTCTTTATCTGTGCCACCATCTATGGGATCATAAAAATAAAGCGCCTCTATAAAGGCCCGGAGGATGTGGGTCAGAGTGGCCAGTGTGAATTGTGGGAAATCTGTGACTGGACAACATTCCTGTCCCGGGTCGCGCTCCATTCCTGGTGATGCGTTGCCCGGCTCAGGCGCTGGTACGGTCATCAAGTGGATCAGATTTATAATCGGAGATCACGTTTTTTCAAATCAGAAAAAAAAAAAAAAAAAAATGCTGCACACGATAAAGATTCAACTTCCTGTTTGTAAGGGAGGATTCACGCTGGCTCCTCAGACATAGATGCACTCTCCTCCATTTATATATATATATATATATATATATATAGCAACATTTTAAGAAATATTTCATATGAAATGGTTGTTTGGATTAACTACCGATTGATCAGAAAGCTCCACTTGTGACCCAAACAGAAAATATTACAAATATTACAGTGGAAATATTGATGACTGAATTGAATTTGGGTAACCAGGAGGTCATTATATATATATATATATATATATATATAGCAACATTTTAAGAAATATTTCATATGAAATGGTTGTTTGGATTAACTACCGATTGATCAGAAAGCTCCACTTGTGACCCAAACAGCAAATATTACAAATATTACAGTGGAAATATTGATGACTGAATTGAATTTGGGTAACCAGGAGGTCATGAAACCACATCCGTGACCTCATGCGCTTCACATTCCTTGACGTGGGCTTCTCCAACATCCGGATGGAGATTGTAATACCGCGTCACAGGCACACACGCACACGTTTGTGCGGACACGTTTCATTTCACGTTGGATCCCGCTGACCTCCGCTCGATGAAGAGAGAACACGGAACCGCTTCCTCCACCGCCGCAACAACTTTCTCCTTGGGCAAAATACAAGAAGTGATAAATGGAACTTACCTGATAATACGTTTTAATCTGCCGGATGAGGATAGAAAGGTTCTGGATCCGCAGGGTGGGGTCGTTGTTCACTTTCTTGTTGGTCCTCTGCACCGCGGCCTTGGGATTGCTGCGGAAAGGGATCAATTGTTATTTAGTGGAAAAAAATGAAGGTGAGGTCAAGAAGTGTGTATTTTTTTATAGATTCATATTCTCCAGGAAAATGTTAGGAGGGATTTTTTTTTTCAGTCCTTCAGGGAAAACGGCTGAATTTCGAGCATCTTCGGAGTTTGTTTGTGTTTGTGTGTGTGTGTGTGTGTCTGTGTGTGTGTGTGTGTGTGTGTGTGTGTGTATATGTGTGTGGCTGGTTTGTTCAACACTGCACTGGTCTGTGTGGTGGGGCAGAAGTGTGTTGGACCTAAAACATTAGCAGCACAGTGACACTGGGCTCGTTGTTGGAGTGCCACAAGCACGTTACAGAAAAACTGCACATGGCGTCGTCTCCTCACTTCCACGTTCAAATGAACCGTTCATTTAAATCCAATTCCACATCTTCATTTTTCTGCAGATTCTACCTCGAAATAAAGAGAAGGGTTTCATCATGGGTGTGTGTGTGTGTGTGTGCGTGTGGCTGGTTTGTTCAACACTGCACTGGTCTGTGTGGTGGGGCAGAAGTGTGTTGGACTTAAAACATTAGCAGCACAGTGACACTGGGCTCGTTGTTGGAGTGCCACAAGCACGTTACAGAAAAACTGCACATGGCGTCGTCTCCTCACTTCCACATTCAAATGAACCGTTCATTTAAATCCAATTCCACATCTTCATTTTTATGCAGATGCTACCTCTAAATAAAGAGAAGGGTTTCATCGAGGCAGTGAGGTGAATAATAACTTTCCCATGATCGCCATGAAGATGCATGAGAGGCCGTGTGGTGTGTCGTGTCGTGTTGCCTCGGGGGGGTGGGGGGGTGGGGGGCTTTGAAAGGAAAATGCATGACATCTGATGTTATCACGGGTGTCAACACGTTTTCGCGAGCCGCAGACATTCCACACACGCACACACGACCGCCCCTTACCATCTGCATACCAATACAAAAAAACAAAAACAAACCTCATTTCACATCAGAATTCTTTTTTAAACCGCGTACAAATAGGGTTCAAATAAAACGCTAGAGTTGGCAGATATACAGGTGAAAGGTTAAACCCACCCAAACGACGCAGGACCTGAGACACACACACACACACACACACACACACACACTGACTGATCCCAACGTCCCTGAGGGGAAATTCCTGTTTTCAAACTGCCTTCTTTACAGAAGAGAGGTGGTGACTTCAAGGTTTCAGCCGGTAACTGACACTGAGCTCACATATGTGAATCCATTTCACTTTCACACCTTGGGTGGACTGGGTCTCTTATTTATTTATTTATTTATTTATTAAAAAAAAAAAAAAAAAAACACGTCCGGCCCCCTCCAAACCTCCAAATAGATCCCAAAATAAATTAAAAATGATTAAAAAAATAAAACTAGTTGGTCAAATGTTTTTTAAAGTGAAATACAAATGAAAGGAAGAGGATTCTCGATAAAAACGTGAGTCACGTCGCAACAGGGCAAAAGAAGTCCTGGTTCTCTGCGATTTAATGTTAAAAAAAATAAAAAAATCCCCCTAGGTCAACAGTTTCAAATTCAGAGCAACACCATTCTTAAGACGGAAGCTTCATTTAGCCGAGTGCCAAGATAAACATCACCTGGAACGGTCAGCTCATTATTTATTTGGAGAAATCATTTATTCGGGCTCAGTGGGAGCAGCGTGTTTCTGACAGCGTCATCCTTCATCTTCTCGTGCGCCAAACCCCAAAAAAAGAAAAAAAAAAAAAAAGATCTCTCTAATTCATTTCTGAAACATTTGCTTTGGGGTTGTCGAGAGGAAGAAAAAAAAAAACAAACAACACAACTCGTGACCTTCACAGATTTACATCTTAACACAAGAGAGAGGATTTTTTATTTTATTTTTTTTAATCTACAGACTTCAAAGCATGTACATCCCGTGACCTATATACAGGGGTCAACATGTTAAAAGTATGGGGGAGGAGAGCCCTCCTTGTGAATGTAGGCATGCATGCATGTGGTGTGTGGTCATGCGTGTGTAGTCACGCATGTGTGTGCGTGTCTGCATCTGTGCTCTCTGCGCTGTATCATGGTCGCACACAGTTCAACTCTGGCACAAAGCAGACTATGACAAAGATTGTAAATATATATATATTTTTGATCATCATGAATAGCACCTGTTTTACTGTGTCTGAGAGACGAGGTCAAAGGTCAAGGATCTTTCATCTTAAGAGCATTCAGCCTGGTGCATGCTCGAGGTCACGGGGGACATTTTTTATTCATCAGTTTAACATGCTGCTGCATTATTTCTCCCAGTTTCTCTCTCTCGAGTATCTAAGCCCACAAAGCAATATAATAGGTATTGATTATGCAATAAATTCAAATTTGGCATCATTTAAACAACAGGGGCAGCCTTTCTGGTGTCAAACGAAAAAGGAGGTCTCAAGTCAGTCGTTTGAAGAGTGAATGTGTTAATTCGTCTCAGAAATAGCCTCAGCCATGACACACACACACACACACACACACACAGATAATCATGCTAATCAGGAGGACACAGGGTTCTTTTTAATAGGGGGCAAAATGAAGAGTCATGTGACGCCCCCCCCCCCTCTCCCACCCTCCATCTGAAGGTCCATAGTAGGGGGTCTATTTAACCCATTAATTAGGAAGCACAGAGGAGGCTGTAATCCTGTCAGGGCGAGCAGGGTGATGCCGTGAATGAGGGGTGTGGGTGTGTGTGTGTCTGTGTGTGTCTGTGTGTGTGTGTGTCATAAAGAAACAGCAATGAGAAAAAGGGTTACCCATTCACACATTCCACCACAGGCAGAGTCGGCCAAGACCACGGTGGACACAACAACAGGACTACCACGACGACAATGCTGTAAATTCCACCCATTACCCTCATTCCACACACACACAGACACACACACACACACACACACAGACCCCGCCGACGCCCTATGGAGGATCAGGAGAATTAACACCAGGACTTCAAACTGCGACAGGAGTCAAAAATCCCACTTACTGCCCCGTTCCCCGCTGATCAACTAAAGCTAAGACTTTAAATAGGCAAATAGATTAGGTCCAGACAGCCAGATAAATGGGCAACAAACACACAACAAACACGCAACAAACACACAGACAACAAGTCATCCAGACGGCCGCTCAATAAGCCGATGCTGCGGATGGGCCGAGGCCTTCGGGCTCCATGGGCCCGGTAGGTTGGGGTGGAGTGTTAACCTATATATGACAGGCTACATTACAGTCAACATGGGCAGCCAGGCACGCACGCACACACAGACACACACAGACACACACAGAGCAGGCTAAATGCACACACACAAAGAGAGAATTCACGCCACACTCGGGCCACGTGCTGGGGATACAGCTTATGAGCTGGACTGTCCAAACACAGCAGGGGAGTGTGTGTGTGTGTGTTTGTGTCTCCATATGTGAGACAAACACACGCCCCCCCCCCTGCACACAGACACACACAACCATGCAAAAACAGCTCCGGTAGGAGATCTGGGGAGGATGAGGGTAATTCAGTGGGTGTGTTCCTCCAACATCCACAGTGCAAAAAAAAACGTCAAATTTGACCCACAATCATTATTATTATTTATACAATTTAAAGGATCTTTAAACAAACCCTTTACATTTTAATACTACTCCAAATAAGCATGAACATTATTTTTTGTTCAATGTTTCCTAATGGCCGACCTATGAGCTCAACTTTCAACCTTTCAATGTACTGTATACAGTATGTACAGTACGGAGAACCAGACCCAGGTCCACGGATATCAAGAGAGTAATCCGTCTCTGTCAAATCAAATGATCAGGACAACTTCACGTCCGTTTAAATGTTTACACGCCAATTAGAATAATTCCAATTCCGCCTTAACAAGGTTAGCAACAAAATCTGGTTACACTGGAGAGCAGTTTATAGAATGGAGGTTAAGCAGAGACAGATGAGACCTGGACCGTAGAACCTGATATGGGGCTGTGGTGTAAACGGGCCCTTAGCACAAATATATAGTTATATATATATGTATATATGTATATATACATGGCTCTCCACTGTTTTCCTCCGGGAGCTCTGGCGTGCAAGCAGGACCTGAACACTGTGTGTGTGTGTGTATGTGTTTCTCTCATCAACGTTTCCGCTTCTCGACTTCACATGAACTCTTTTCTCCGCAGTCTTTGTCAAAGCGTTTCCACTCGGGGCCTCTTCCCATTCCTGTACTCAAAACCTCCTGCAGATGCATTTCGCTGCAGACAGAAAAATAAAACCTCCCAGGGAACAGAAGGCCTCGTCGCCCCTGAGCCACTAAAAGTCCCGTAACATTATACAGCAGGAGGAAGTGTCGAGTTTGCATGATGCAGCAAACAGCAGCTTGTTCGGGCACAAAATGGAGGAACACCAGATAGAATAGAATACAAAGGAGGGGAAATTAAAAATAAGCGCATGTCTATAGTAGGTTACATTGTAGCCTTAAATAAATATAATAAATGAAATAAAAAACGAAAGAAATAACTAAGAAGTTGACATGCAGCAACACAAGCATCAGTTAACCGTTTTTTATTTTTTTTTATAATATTTCCTGACACATGTTGGACATGACGAGAACCAAATATTGGAAAAATCTTGAGAATATGTTGAGATAAAAATCACAGTAAAATCTGACTAAAAGCAAATTGTCTGAACTCTTAAAAATTGTCCCCTGGAGGTTTCAGGGCTCACATTAACAGGGACTTGTTGAAGTTTTGTCCTCTCAAGGTCACAGCTGCCGTTTCCTGTCTGACGCGGTGAGCCGCAGGACGGACACGACGCGGGGACCACTATTGCGTTGGGACAGATTGATGTGAGGAGGAGGAGGAGGAGGAAGACGAGGAGGCAGAGCTCCTTTCTCCAGCCCGGCTGGAATCCCAAATATGTCCCCAGAAGGAGACGAGACAAAGGTTTCAACACGCTGGTCAGAGAAAACAAAGGAGGGAGGGACGGAGAGACCAGACATGGAGACGAGGAATGAGAAAGACAGACAAAAAAAAACAAAAAAAAGGAAGACAGAAGAAAAACAGAGGGACAGGGAAAAACATTTAACATACTAAAACAGAAATAAAAAGTCGCTAAATAAAGAAAGGGAAATGTATTCATTTTAAAACTCAAAGATTTGTGATCATTTACTGTTTATCTAAAACAGATCCATTAACATAATTCTGGTTCTTCAAGGATAACCTGGTGCGTTTCTGAATCTACCATCTCCAAATCAGCCCTAACTTCTCAGACAGATGAGAAAGGTGTCATTCCAAAGTAAAATAAGAAAAAATAACGTACTTGAGAAGATCTGACTCCGACATTGCTGTCTGTGTGTGTGTGTGTGTGTGTGTGTGTGTGGCCTTATCTTGCCTATGCTCGCTGCCTGTAATAATTAAACGTTGCCAGATGGAGCAACAACTCCAGGCAAGGCAAAGCGTAATTGGGCCTCCAGTATACGTTACAGGAACGTACTGTACACAACACCAGACAATAAAACACACCACTGACTGTATGCAACAGCAAAAACACCAGTCATCTTCAACAGTGGTGGGGGGGGGGGGGGGGGGGGGGGGGGGGGGGGGGGGGGGCTGTCTGGGGAAGCTCATTGGTCAGTTGTGTATATTTGTGCGTGAGCACCATGTGTCGAAAAGCCAATTCTGTCATGGAAGGAAGTGATGACAGGCATAGTGAGGACGACATCCTGTTTAAAATGCGCCCCTCCCCCCCCCCTCCCACACACACGGGGGGGGGGGATTTCATATAATCTGGCCTTGAGTTAAAAAAAAAGAAAAAAAAAAGCGCTCACATGATGTGGAGTCAGCAAAAATAGATCTCTATTTACATACTGAGAGTTACCTCTGTATGATTCATTCTGTCCGCCCCTGTGTGTGTGTGTGTGTGTGTGTTGGCAGCCATATGAGGACATTAACCAACCATACATTATAGCTACATCAATTAAGCAACTACACAATGTTATTTAAATTTAATCTCCACAGCCAGCCAAGAATTTCCACAACTGCCAAGAATTCAACCGTTTTTGGTCAATCAGAGTTTTTTTCAAGTTTTTTTTTTTCAAAATTTAATTCTAACCCCGACTTGCTGAGTGAGGGAAACAAATTGGTCTGACAGCAGAGAGGAGGAGATCTAATTGGCTGGGTAATGTCTGTCACAGGAGGGGGGGCGGGGGGGGGGGGGGGGGGGGGGGGGGGGGGGGGGGGTGCCATCTGGGTGTCAGCAAACCGTTAGATAATCCCAGGGTCTCTGTCTCTCTGCTGTCTCCAGGACAACTGCTGCCAGGCTGTCTCAGTGTCAGACGGTGCCGCGCGTGCGCACACACACACACACACAGCGACAACACCACTTTTACACTACACAACAGCTGGCACCAGCGGTACAAATGTGACCGGCTCAGGTTTCCGAAGCCCGACGCTGAGCGGAAGAGAGAGAAAGACGCTTTTTTGGCCGCACATTGCCTCACAATCACATGTATCCGCAAATGTGGGTGTGTGTGTGTGCGCGTGTCATTTCAGTGTTGTGTGTGTTTCTTAACTGTGACCAGTGTTGTCAGTTTTGAGCTCTCTAATGTAAACTGAAGCTACTGGTTGGAGGCCCGACACCAGCCAGAGCTCCACTGGAACCATCACAATCCAGCTCAATCCCAAATTACACCCAGACACAGGTAAATTGTATATTATTCACGTCAATGCAAAGTGTCAGTGCGATTGTGCGAGTGAACACAAACCCCACAAACTTAAAGAGGGTCATTTTAGCCTTTTTTTTGTGTGTTTTTCTTCATATGCAAGACAACTCATTCTTCACTATATAATAGTTTTACATGTCAAAAAGCACACAGGACGCGTCACGTGATTTGATCACCTTGGCGTGTTAATGACGGTGTCAAGGGTCAGGGAGGCGGGACATGACTTAACAGCCATTTCGTTCTTCCAATCAACATGCAGCTAAACATATGAATTCCCTTTTGAATAAAGAGCCCCGTTTTATTTACACTTTTGCCTTTCAACACTGGATTAACATTTTTTTATTTTTTTTTTAAAGGAATGAGACAAAGAGCGGGTGTTAAAGTTCGGATGCATGTGCTGTAACATATTGTGTGTGTGTGTGCGTGTGCGTGTGGTGAAAACACACAGCGCTGCCGTAGAGAGGCCGAGGCCAACAACATCTGACCAACACTGCGGGCTCTCTGCATGGGAGGGAGGCCAGACATCCAGCGACAGCTGCCTGCGTCCAAAACCCGAACGCACACAGATACACAACCTCCCACACAGACACAAGGAGCCCTGCAGAAACACACACACACACACACACAAACACAGAGCTGGCTGTGATTAGCAATCCCCGACTTCCTGTCAGGACAACACTAAGCCACAAGCAGTTCATTTTAGATCAGGAGCTCCAAACTAACCCCTCAGTCCATCTACACACACACGCGCACACGCACACACACACACACACACACGTGGCACGGGGTCGTGTCACTCGAAACTTTTATTTGAAAACCCATTTTTGGTCAATCATTTTCCTGTCAGTCCAAAAGTTCCTTTCCGCTAAAAGAAAATGTCTCTTGGGAGGGGGGGGTCTCGGGGGGGGGGGGGGGGGGGGGGGTCTGCAGTGTTCTTCTGAGAACAGAATGAATGGAGGAGGAGGAGGAGGAGGAGAAACCAGCATGGGAAGGAGAGGAGGAAGAGTTGTGTGGAGTTGGAATGTGGAGCTGTGCATGGCGGCGGAGGACGAGGACGCAGCAGGTCGGAAGTTAATCAGCTCCACATGCGACACAGCTTAATCCTTCTTTCAACAATTTACGTTACACACCAAAGTTAACTGCACACGCACGCACACACACACACACACACACACACCACTTGAACAATTCCACCAAAATAACCTTCAGTGCAAGAAGTCGTCCCCTGAGAGGAATCTCTTGAGAAGAGAAAAAAAAAAAAAACAATCAATGCCACTGCAACGCCAGCGTGGTGGAGCGGCACGCACGAGGAGTTAAACGCTGACGGAGTGGAGGAGTGGAAAATATGAAAATGCGCTTTGGCCAGCGGGACCGGCGGCGGCGGCGGCAGCGGCGGTCTGGAGCCAGACAAAGAAAAGGAAAATTGTGTATTTTATGTCAGAGAGACACGGCGGGAAAGAGTCGGATTTAACACAACCATTCCCAGCCTGCTCTCCCCATTAGCATCCCTGTCTGTGTGTGTGTGTGAACAGTGCAGGAGGGGCGTGGCCCGCAGGTGACGGTGTGACCGGTGTCACTCAGATGGCGAGCGTGGAGGTCTGCAGAGATTTCCGCCGCGGTGACCTCATCAGGGCCACGTACAAGAGCTCCCTTTGTGCCTAACCTACATTCACTCCCATTCAAACAGGAGCTGGACTCCAGGAGCTGATGTGGGGGTGACCCCACAAAAAAAAGGCCCCAGGGTGAGGCGGGCGCGCACACACAACACAAACACACAACACAAACACACAACACAAACACACACACACACCACACACCCTGTATTCACACAGACTGCATATACTATATAGCTATTTATTTCACTATTAAAAGGAATGCATACAGGGGTTCACCTGAGTCACATGTGTTGGGTGTGTATGGACCGCTCACGCGTGTGCGTGCGTGTGCCAGATTACTCACATCTCATGCATGATCTCGTTCAGGTAAATCCCGTCCACTAATTCCATATATTCTGATAATCTGGTGCTGTGGCTGACAGTCATCTGGCCCACGGTCTTCACCTGGAAATAAAGAAGGGTGGGGGGGGGGGGGGGGGGGGGGGGGGGGGGGGGGGGTGAGAGGATGCTGTGTGTGTCTGTGTACGTGCGTGTGTGTGTTTGCGTGTGTGTGTGTAGATGGATCTTACCCAGCAGACCAGAGGTGTGACCATGCTGTGGCTGACAGTCATCTGGCCCACGGTCTTCACCTGGAAATAAAGAAGGGTGGGGGGGGGGGGGGGAGAGGATGCTGTGTGTGTCTGTGTACGTGCATGTGTGTGTTTGCGTGTGTGTGTAGATGGATCTTACCCAGCAGACCAGAGGTGTGACCATGAACTGCTCCAGCAGCGGGCTGAACACCTCCATGCTCTCCATGGTCCTCACCAACACACCGGCGCGCACACACTCACACGTGCACGCGCGCACAGCGCCTGTGTCTCGGCGAATGGATGGAGAACACTGTTGTGCGCGCACCCGGGCAGAAACGTGTGTTCGCCTCAGACTCCACTCATGTGGCGGATTCCAATGAATCGACGCTCATTTTGACTCCAGAGTAAAAAAAAAATCAAAATACAATTAATCAGAATAATCCAGAAATATCCACGCGACTCAAACGACGACGCAGCACTGCTCCCTCACGTGCATCCACATTTTCTTTGTGGAGATGAAGGTATAAAACAGAGGATTTATCCTCTGTGCGCTGCGGACCGCAGGAGATCTTTTAGCTCACTGAGGGGGAAAATGAAATCAAATATGAAATATTCCTCCGGTTTGGATGAAATAAGGAGGAGATAAAAACAATTAAAATCCAGATGTTTTCAGCTCCTGCTATTTGAAGAAAAAAATCCTCCGTTTATTCCTCAGATTCTCTGTGGAGTCAATTCAGAGCTTGGAGTCCTAGCTTCACCGTATTCCTCCAGCCACAGCTGGTATTCATCTGATCAGACAGAGAGAGAGAGAGAGAGAGAGAGAGAGAGAGAGAGAGAGAGAGGGTGCCCCGCCTCTCACTATCCCTCCGCCTCCTCTGAGAGGAAAAATAGGGCATCGCTCAGAGCTTCTCTCTCTGATGACATTTCTTATGTCTCTAATGTTTCCCATAACCTAAAGGTTTGAAAAAAAACAGACGCACGTGGGACAGGAAAACGCTTTTAAGTGTTTTAATCTTTGATGATAGAATGATGATTATTATTATTATTATTATTATTATTATTATTATTATTATTATTATTATTATTATTATTATTATTATTATTATTATTATTATTATTATTATTCATTGGTTGAGTAAAAATACTTTAGAACATCACGTTTATCCTTTGTCTGTATTTATATTTAAATGATATAGTGAGACAGGTAGGCTACTGACACCTGGTGGGTGATGTACAGAGAGGGATTAAAAAAAAATCTATTTTTTTTATCTCTTAGGGGAGAGACCACACAACTAATCAAGAAAAAGTTGAGATTTTTTAAATTATTTCGAATTTTAAATAAATAGTTTTATTTTGCTATGATACATGCAGCCTTAAAAAGCACAACCTTAAACCAGGAAATGAACGTTGAGCTGCAGTTTACTCCAGCAGCCAGTTATTGCAGTACACAGTATTTATTTGAGCTGTATCAGCAGCAAAGTAACGACTTTAAGATAAGCGCAGTTTGTGGTTATTCAATACAGCTGTGAAGGAAACGGCTTATGGACATTTGCTGAATGGCTCTGTGGGTGTGAACAGGCCTGGTGGCCTAATAAATCAATTCAAAACACAATCACCGCTTTGGGAACTGGGGGACCTGGCTCGGGTGCCAAGAACGCACACTGGAAATAAATTGATTTTACACACTCGTCCCTAAAATGGTTAATCGGCACATTCTAACAGCAGCACCTCTCAAAGATAAGCAGAGGTGTCTTATTTGCATTTAACGAATAACGGTCGCTGTGCTTCAGGCGTCAGATCCTGAAAAGAAAAACCCGTCCTGTCGTGTTCTCTGAAAAACGAGTTTGACGATGAGAATGGGGTCACGTCAGGGGGTATAGCAAAAACGGACAAAAATGTTACTTTCTTGATTTCTTTGGCCCCTTATTCCCACAAAGATTCCATTTTCCCGTTTAAGCAGTTTAAAGTTTTATCTTCATTATGTCAAATAGAAAAAATAAATCAAATAAACATAGTGTGGGTCAATTCATACACATTTCCACCCATCCAATCCTACGCAGCAGCATGAACACGATCTTGTTTCACACTCCAGTTATTGTCTATTGGCCAATGCCTTGTGTATCTTTGTGTATTTGTTTGGGTTTGTGTAGGAATTCATTAACCTTGGGTGACAACAGCCTGGGTCATAAAAAAAGAAAATCTATTATTCATGATGCTTTCAAGTTTCCTTCACAAAGCAGCTTGCACCTAATGACTCAGTGATCGTACACACACACACACACCCACACAGACACACAAGCAGCACACACACGCGCCAGATCAAATGAAAACTTTTCCTCTCTCGCTCAGTGATTGAAAAAAAAAAAAAAAAAAAAAGATCCAGCGACCACTCCGCAGAGTTGCTCATCCATACAAATAAATAAACAATAAAATAAACTCTGTCTCTGAACAACCCAGTGACCTTCATTCTTAGTCTCAGATACATTTCTCTCTTTCCGTTTTCCATCTCTGTCCGAGGGCCGTCGGTTTCCTGTTGGTTGGTTCTCAGGAATTTACAAGTCACCACAAACATTTGTGATTTGGCACTGAGAAGATTTCGCGCGGGTCCCCCGGATGCAGGACTCATGCATGAGTCGTGCTGAGCTGAAATGATTGGAGTAGAGTCAACATTTTCTTTGTTCAAATAACATATATACAAGTGCCGTTGAAGTCCTGCGATAAAGTGAGGTGACTCATGCTGCAGGAAAAAGAAAAATAAGTGTGTGAGGCTTTTATAGTAAACCCACAGATGCTGTGGGACATTCAATCCTCGTGAAAAATTCCACACGCGCACGTCAGAACTAAACCGCTAACATGAGCCTTCACAAGCGAGGCATCTCAAATATGTCGAAATGCTGGTGGTTGTAAGTACATTTTGTAGATTTAACGTTTGAAATGTATTAAGTCAAAATAGCTTGATTCTCAGTCACTATGAAGGAATGTGTTTTTTTTTCTGTATATATCAAATATTAGACTGGAGAGGATTCTTAACCACTATAATAAAACCTCAGCTCTGATTTAGCCCTGCATGAGCCACAGCACGTCCTGGAGAGGAGTCTGAGTGATAGCTCTGGTTTCAAGGGTTCACGGATTCAAGGATTCAAGGATTGGAAGATTCGAGGATTCAAGGATTCAAGGATTCAAGGATTCAAGGATTCAAGGCTTGAGACCAAAAAAACGAATCAGCTCTTGGAAATCCAGGCCTGGAGGATTTAAATGACTCTGAGGGGTTTTAGATGAAGAGCTCTGCAGGGAGCCACTAACAGGAACTGAAAGGGGGCAGGGATGTGAAGAATTGCGCCTAATGTTTCACGATAAATGTTTATCATCAGACAAAACGTCAAATAATTGATATTTCATTACGTTTTGGTGAAATGTTATTCTAATATAGAAACCATGGGAGGTGACCTACCCTAGCTTTATTTCTAAGACCCACTGTCAATAAAACTCTTTTCTGGGCCTTTAATATAACATTTTGTCCATCTCCTTTATTCACCCTTGAATTTAGCTTTAATTTGATTATTGTTCACTGGTGTTTATTGCGTTTGTATCTCTGAGGCTTAGACACTTACACACTCATCTATAAATCACCATCATCTCACACACACACACATACACACACACTCTGGGGGGTTTCTAATCTGCATCCAATCAATAGCCTGCTCCTGGGAGGTTCATTTTTTAAGGAGGCTTCCCACTGACACAGCTAAAATGTCATTAAATTGTGTGTGTGTGTGTTCACACAGAACTAATTTGTTTTAACAGAGGGTGGTTCCATTCTATCTTTGATAACTTAATACATGATATTTTCAATAAACACTCGCTACTTTTCCTGGTAATCAATGTAGTAACATTAAATGATGGGTTTTGGTGACGACAATTCAGAGCAATTAGAAATGGCTGCACCTGAACCACATACAATAGTAAGATGTTCGACATATTAGTCATAATTGTATCATTTCATACGTTTACATTGTCCAGATGATTTTTTGTTGTTGTGTACTGGTTCTTACCTCAATATACGGTGGAGGCCGAGTGAAGCAGCTTTCCCAGAAGCGGACAGATCCACTCTGCTTTGTTTCTGTAAAAGTAGAATGACATAATGTCAAACCATGAGCCATAATGTCATTATCACACTTGTCACAAAGAAAATCGCGCCTTGCCAGTTCAAGTTACACACCGCTGTCTACACAATGAAACAGTGGTGAGATGATCTGCATCTCTGCAAGAAAATATATGAAAAAAAAATCACAGCTTTTGTAAATCTTATATAAATGGTGAGTAAAACCCAATATTTTTATTATAAAAATAGTATATATATATATATATATATATAGAGAGAGAGAGAGAGATAAATAGATAGATAGATAGATACATATTTAATATGATCTAATAATTGCACCAGTGATGCATTTAAAACGTCGGAAATAAAAACTTGGTTTCACTGGTGGAGTTTAATTTTGCGTTTGTGTGGTTCAGTCTTAGAATTTTGGTGAGTTTACCGTATGGAAATGTGAAACCAATAATCAGTTAAATCCATCAATCTCTGGTCTAAGGGTGTAAATCATTTCAAGGGTCACAGAGGTCTCTGCAGGATTAACTCCCGCACAGCTCGACAGACGGTCGACTGATGTCAAATTGACGTCTGTGTTGTTCGATGGACATTTATTACATTTTGTTTTTAGAGGAAATAATAAAAAACTCTTAGAGGCACAATTTTGCAGCATCCTCCATCAAAGCCGTACACTGATTGGTCCATTAAACACTAATAGTCCTCAGCTCAGTTTGGTGACAATGAGACCTCCACGTGTCCATGGAAACGAGAAGATACTAGAAGAGGCTTTTTGTATTCATGCGAGCGTGTGCTTGTGTGTTTCATTGTGTGTGCTACTGTGTGTGTCTACTTTTCTCGCCCCCCCCCTGCAATTAGCTGGAGTGTGTGCATGTGTGAAAGCAATCCAGAGATGGGGAGGAAACTCATCTGTTGCCATAACAACAGCAGCATCCTGCTGTGCTGCGGTTGTCAGCAGACAGTCTGCCTCCCCCTGGAGGATGAAGGATGCAGAAAATATATATATATATTTCTTTAGGTAATGCTGACACCTAGTGGTGAGGTATTACAATTACATCATTTACCTTCTTCCTAATGTGTTGTATCAACGATTTATTACAAGCTCTGAAGTTGCTGTGGATTTGACAAAAACAGAGCGTTAAGTTATTCCACATGCATGAAGCCTGGTAGATATAATTGTAAACATGTAAATGTAAAAAGTTCAGATTTGAAGCCGGACTGTGATGAACGTTTTTAAACAGAAATTAAAATTAAAAGTCCGTATTTCAAATTCAATGAAAAAAAAAAAATCACATTTATCTTATTATTATAATTAATAACACAAATAAAAGATATAGTATTGGCTTGATGTCTCATGTATTATGATCTGGTGAATAAATAAAAAAGTATTAGTTATATTACACTGTTGAATATCGATTTATCTTTCGCTCCAATTTTTTTCGTGATTCCTAGAATGTTTAGTTTGTGTGTCTCTTTTGTTGTCGTCAATTGGATTCCATCAAATGCATCGTATTGACAGGATGAAAGATTTTTATTTACAATTGAAAGACAGAAGACGCGAGTCACCAGCTCACTATTTCATATTGCACTTTATTTTCAGCTCTAAGGAGGCAGAACTGGGCCGAGGAGCGGTCGCTGTCACAGATCAACACTTATTGCTTTCAGGCTCCCGGACCAGAGAGTCGGAACCCTCTCAAGTATTCCCACACTGAAACTGTATATTTTAAAATGTCCTGTCCTGCATGAGGGTTGGACGCACGGATCAGGACACATTGGACACTGTGGTGGAGGTTCTTTACAACATGGGGCTCAAAATGCAAACAAACATACTGGATAAAAGAAAAATAATGCACTGTGTGTTATTGATGTGGTTTTTGTTATCATAATCTTCATCTCACTGGGGACTGTACAATAATAAAGTCTTCACTTTGTAAATGATAACACTTCAACGATTACATACAAGTTTTATGGCAAGTTTATTTTTGCCTGGATATGACTCGTCACAGGTTCACAACAGAGAGACACGGGTGGTTCAGGCATCACATGATTAACATGTTCGCATGTTCTTATTCTATGGCACAATCTCAAAGCGTTACTATCACGTCCTCCTGGTCGCCGTGGATACTGGAGGGGTGAAAATATAGCAAGTGAAATAATATTGTACACGCCACAGTTGCCGTTGCTTTGGAAGAGGACCCCCCCCCCTCTTCCAGAGTATTATTGATGGATGGACACAACAGTCTTTTCTCTCAGTTCAACAAATCAAAGCCGAACGGTAGAACCATGGGTGAAATCTCACAGCTTGAAAAAAAAAACAACTTAACCTTTCGAGTGTATACGGAGCGTGATGATAAAAGAAAAAAAACATTCAATTCAACATTCTATTATTTTGAGTCTATGTTTTGGCAGGTTTCCTTGTCCTGGCAAGGATACGGTCAAGTACAATAAAACATTTAATCTGGTTCTGGGTTTATTTTCTTTGTACAAGTCTTTATATAATTATATAAAGCCACAGCTAAGATTACTTCATAATTATATAATATAAACCTGTCATTTTATTAATAGAGGGCCTGTAGAGGGCGGTGTATGCGAGTATAGAGTACTGATGTATGTTAAAAGAAGCACCACACATGGAATCACACACACACACACACACACCAGCCTCCAGGTAAAAAGCCACTTCCTCTCACTAACGGTTGATGTCAGGTAAACATGACAAACAGGTCACATGACTGGGATAACGCCAATGAGCTCACGTGATGGAGGGGTGGTGGTGGTGGGGGGGTGTACAGTGGAAAAGGCCTCAGTGGTCCAGTATGCGCAGGTTACCGGACACGATTTTGTTTTCCAGCATGGAGCCGGCCGGGATGTCGATCCGGTCTCCGTGGTTGGCGATGATGATGACGGTGCCCTGAGAGGAGGAAGATGAGCTTAATGGTGGGTGGGCAAATCCTCACATCACATCCTTCACTCAGATAATAATAATAATAATAATAATAATAATAATAATTATTATTATTAATATTAATATGTTTATTATTAACAGCAACAATAATCAGTTAGGTGGGTGTAATGTTTATTATGTACACTTGGTACGGTGTTACTCACCCACAATTGACAGAATTGAAAAAAGTTTACCTGCACAAATTCGATTTTTTATTTTACTAAAAGTATTTGAACTTATTTGGCCCTTTTTCGTTTAGATTAAAACCATTTTAAACGTTTAAAGGACACGTCTCTGTTGCGTTGATCACATACACGTGTTAATTATTTGAGGCATTAAACTGATTTTGACACGATATCTGATAAATAAGTGATACATGTAAAAAACACATTTCTCTCTCAAATGAAATATATAGGAATAGCACACTCATTGTATAGTCAAAAATAACTGGTAATAATAATTCAAATTCAAATTAAAACATAAATCAAAGATCACCAGGGTCAGCTTCCGTTATATCCTCATTTCTTCCTCGTTAAACTGAAAATCATCAGTGGTGAGCAGATTTTTTTTTCTCTAAAGACCCACAGTGTCGTTTCAGCATTTTTGTAGCATCAGACTAAATAATGCAATGGTCTTAGTGGCATTTCATTAGACTCCACATACAGCCTGCACATTTCGAACCAATGCAATTTTAAATTTGAGAGCCATTGAAGACCCTGTTTTAAAAAAACAATTTTTATTTGAAATGGAATTTTATAGGGATGCTTAATTTGTTTTTTGATTCATTTAATTTGTTTAATTAAGACCGAATATTCAACTTTTTTTTAACAATATATATATATACGTGAATTACCTTGAGTGAAACGTTTTTCCCGAAGGTGACGTCTCCAGACACCGTCAGGTGGTCCAGCTCCAGCATGTCCGGGATGCTCTCGAATCGGGTCAAATATTCCTGAACCTGTTCACGACGAAGAGCCCAGTGGTTTCAAACACCGCAGATAACCTCACGCTGACGTGTCGTGAACAAAAAAAACATGAATAAAAAGGATTTTTTTGTAGTAATTGTGACCTTGGTGAAGGAGCTGCCCAGTTTGACGTGCGGCGTCGAGGGGAACTCTCTCTTGGGACTCATGGTGAGAGAACCCGCGTCCAGGCTGTACAGGTTGGACATGACCAGCAGCAGGTCGGACGTGGTCTTCACCGGCAGGAAGCGGCTGCGCGGGACGTTGATGCCCAGGGCGTTGTCGAAGCATTTGATGGCCGCGCCCACCGCCGTCTCCAGCTGGATGACGTTCTGTCCACCGTCCAGCGTCTGGGGAGAAAAAAGAAATTCATGCTCTGATTTCATCTCACGGAAAGCTACCCTTCTCCAACATCTGTAAACAAAAAGTGGTGAATACATGAATGTGCCTCAAGGAAAAGAGGGGGGAAAAAAACGACACACACAGATTTATAGGCCAATAAAGGACTCTTTTTCTTCAATTCTTTCTTTATTATTACCATCTTCTTCCACTTTTTCTACCACACAACTTCCTCCGGTGGAGAGGAATTTGACTTGTCGTCATGAATGTAGAGGAGTTTTCTTTTCCCCTTCCCCTGGCCTTTTTTCTTACCCTTCTCTCCTCTGGAACCTGCCGTTGAATGCCTCCATTCTAAATGCAAATAACTAGGAAAATGCGAAAACAAAAAAACAAATGATGTGGTAGCTACATCCTCCCCCCCTCACCTTGGGATTGACGATGATCTCCAGGTCCATGGCCTTCTGCTCCTGCAGCCTCTTGATGGCAGCCAACGAGATCCACAGGTTGTTGGTGTTGAAGATCTTGAACTTTGACACGGATTTGAACTCGTCCACGTGGGACTTGGGCACCTGGGCGATCTCCAGCAGACGCAGTTTCCCTTCGTACTGGATCAGAGTGCCACCCTGAAAATCACAGCATGTGGTTTTAACAGGGAGGTTAATCAGCTATTCAGAATGTAACAGCGTATAAATCTAATAATCCTAAAAGCAGACGGTAACATTATATTTCAAGCGCACGCACCTTGACGTCGGCGCGCGTCTTGTCCGTCACCTCCATGACGAACTCGCAGCGCTTGCCGTTGGGCTGGCTGACCAGGTGGTGCAGGATGTGCAGGTCCACGGTGGCGCCCAGGTTGTCGATGTTGGACACGAAGATGTACTCCTTGCCCTGCGCGATCAGCTGGTCCAACAGGCCCGAGTTGTAGAAGCTGGCGTAGATGTCGCCGTGGCCCGGAGGGTACCAGCCTTCCGTGTTGTGTACAGTCATGTTCAGGGTAGTGGCCACGGGAAGGAGGGATTCCTTGTTGATGCGAGGGTACCTGCGCACAGGAAGTTTGGCATAAATATCAACCATACGCACATTGAGCTGAATATCATCATTTACAATATTCCATTGTCAAACAATGTCGTTCAGTATTTCACGTGAGAATCGAAGGATAAGTAGCTTTAACTAAATACACAGGATCAAATATGTCCAGCCAAACTACCATGTTGCATTTTGCTTCACCCCAAAATAATAAAACAACAAAAAAGGCCTCAACCACATCAACATGAAAATGAATCAAAGGCCAGAGTTGCACCTGGAGTTTAGTGGAGAAAGCCAAGTGGCATAAAAAAAAATAAAAAAAATCGTGAAGGCAGAAGAAAAAAAAAAAAGAAAGCCAAAGAGTTCAAAGCCTCATGGTTTGTTGCGTTAAAGTGATCAAAGTGTTTCTGAGGATCTGTGTCAGGTTGCGTTAACCCGGCTCAGGGGGAGCTGGAGCTGGCCGAGGTGTGTCAGTGCGAGGGTCAGGTGAGAGGAGCTGCCTTTGTAATGGAGGATTCATTAGAATCTTCAGATGAGGGCGTTTGATACGAGCCTATTGACTTCAAAGGGCCAGCTGAGAACATTTGGTCGTTTGCACAAAAAAATGTTTCTCCAACATTTCTGGCTCAGGCTATGACATCCCATCATCAAAGATCCACTTTTTTTTTTTTTTTTTTTACAACTCTCTCTACCAAAAAAACATGGTTATTAGGATTGAATATTAAATATTCAGAATACAGGATTATGTGGTTACATATTACATATAAAAAAATGTATGGTAACAGGAAGTAATGATTGTTATCATCACAGATAAATCAGCCAGTTACAGTGTTGATGAAAAACTTAAATCTATAGAATGACAGAAAAAAAAAAAAAAAAAGTTCAGACAGGAAAATGAATTATATCAATTCAAAAAGTGTTTCATTCAATAAAAACATTTAAAACATTATTTTTTTTTAACTTGGCTTTGCTCTCGTCATGCTCACGACCTTGACCACGACCTGACCTTTATCCCGCTGTTGACTGACATGTCAACTATTCAAACGCACTTTGCGTGCTGACATGAAATCCTGCAGCCGCGTGACGCTGGCCAAAGCTGCTTTGCATTGAACTCCTTCAGCCAAGCAGGACATACAAGAGCTCTAAATTATTCAAGGAAAAAAAATCGTGAAGGCAGAAGAAAAAAAAAAAAGAAAGCCAAAGAGTTCAAAGCCTCATGGTTTGTTGCGTTAAAGTGATCAAAGTGTTTCTGAGGATCTGTGTCAGGTTGCGTTAACCCGGCTCAGGGGGAGCTGGAGCTGGCCGAGGTGTGTCAGTGCGAGGGTCAGGTGAGAGGAGCTGCCTTTGTAATGGAGGATTCATTAGAATCTTCAGATGAGGGCGTTTGATACGAGCCTATTGACTTCAAAGGGCCAGCTGAGAACATTTGGTCGTTTGCACAAAAAAACGTTTCTCCAACATTTCTGGCTCAGGCTATGACATCCCATCATCAAAGATCCACTTTTTTTTTTTTTTTTTTTACAACTCTCTCTACCAAAAAAACATGGTTATTAGGATTGAATATTAAATATTCAGAATACAGGATTATGTGGTTACATATTACATATAAAAAAATGTATGGTAACAGGAAGTAATGATTGTTATCATCACAGATAAATCAGCCAGTTACAGTGTTGATGAAAAACTAAATCTATAGAATGACAGAAAAAAAAGAAAACAAAGTTCAGACAGGAAAATGAATTATATCAATTCAAAAAGTGTTTCATTCAATAAAAACATTTAAAACATTATTTTTTTTTAACTTGGCTTTGCTCTCGTCATGCTCACGACCTTGACCACGACCTGACCTTTATCCCGCTGTTGACTGACATGTCAACTATTCAAACGCACTTTGCGTGCTGACATGAAATCCTGCAGCCTCGTGACGCTGGCCAAAGCTGCTTTGCATTGAACTCCTTCAGCCAAGCAGGACATACAAGAGCTCTAAATTATTCAAGGGGAGAATATTGTTGAAAGTTGCACTTGACGGACAGATTAGAGTCACCAGGGTCTTTAATTACGTGACATTTCCTGCCTGGATGCTGGATGCGGCACTGAAGACCAGTTCAATATGAGAAGAAGATTGAAGTTAAGTTTCACTAATTGGCTTGAAAAAATAATGATGAGTGTTGTGTTCAAGTTCCCTTCCTTTGTTAGATATCTGCTACGACGAAAAAAATCAGCATTAACTTGATATTGGATAGTTTTTTTTTCTTTTCTCCTGAATTAATAATAAACTTTATTTTAAACCATGGCAAGTGAACACATCTCGAAGCCCCTTGCTTTTTGTGTTGTGTGTGTGTGTGTGTGTGTGTGTGTGTGTTTTGTAATCAAATTGTGTCGTCTCACCTGCTCTGGTTAAAGGTGTGTATCTTAACGCGGTGGTGGTTGTACTTCTGCAGGATCTTCTTTGTGTCTTCATCCGTGTTGAAGGAGTTCATGAGCACCAGGGGCACGTCTGTGTTGTACGTCTTGTTCAGGTGCTGTGGGGGGGAAAAAAGTTACATTATTATGTCCATTGACAATATCTCCATGATTTGACCTCGACTTTCTCAAACTAAACCCCGATCATGGTTTTTCAATACACCGGTATATTGGGTGTTGGCTTTAGATCCTTCTCAATTAATAAACACACAATGAAGCGTGTAGTTTGCTGACTGGAGGTTAATAGGACAATGTAATTATTTGGAACTTGGCTGCCGATTACAAGGAAAGAAAAGAAAGCCTCTAAACTTGTTTTTCCAGCATGTTGACAGAAGGTGTGCGTGTGGAGCCTCAGACACACACCACGTGTGGAAATGACTGCATTATTTTGTCCTGAGTAGAGTTCGGGACATGGAACCAAAATATGGAGAATAATGGATTGCATTTTTGCGGTAAAGAACTCAAACCTTCTATTTGTTCCTTTGTGTTGATCCAAAAAAAGCAAAAATAATTGAATAGAATGAACTATTACGGCCAAATAATCTTCCACTTATTGAATTGTTTGGACTGTAAAATACCAGGAGGTAATGAGAATAATGTCAATTTTAACAGATTTCTTTGACGCTGACAACTTTCAACAATCCAGACCAGAAACGGTTCACTTTACAGAGTGCATTTTAAAAACCCGAAGGCTTTTTTTCAGCATAAAATGATCCACACACACACACACACACACAGAGGATATTCAGCTTTTTTTTTTTTTTACAATTTCTAACAGCTTTCAACTGCTCATGTGGGCACAACGTGAAAAACTCCAACCCAACTTCCTACTTCCTGTCAGCAGGGACTCTCCAGCAGCCAGGTGGCAGTAAGACCCTCCAGACGCTCAGGGGTGACACTGTGCAGGTCTCTGCAGTGAAAAGTAAACGTGCAGGAGGACAGAGGTGTTCTCCCACAGGAGAGGTGGGTACGGTGTGTGTGTGCCTGTGTGTGTGTGTGTGTGTGTGTGTGTGTGTGTGAATGGGATCCATTTTCTCTCCTTCTCAATGGGCCGACTCAGTCGGGGCGTAATCTGACCAGACCTGAGCAGGAAATGGAGAGCGGACACACAGGGAGCAGTGTGCAGGGAGGAGAGAGAGAGAGAGAGAGAGGGGCGTCCCACCGAGCCATTATAAAAACACATAAATACAATGTAGCAACACAGGGCATAAACTCAGCTACACTAAACTGTACACATCAGAGCTTTGGCATCCTCACCATCTTAAAACCTCTTAACCATCTTCTTCATCTTATTCTCCTAAAATGCATTATTCCCGGCAAGATTTGTGCAAAATGCTAGAGTACGGAGTGAGGACCGTGTGCATGTTGTGTCTTGACGTACGATCAGGTAAACACCCCCCTGCACACACACACACACACACACACACACACACACACTCCTGTCCTCCAACATACAGCCTGCTCTGTTTCCCTGCCAATCCCACAGACCCACACCACCACAGATCCTCTTTCAGGACAACTCCCTCCAGATGTCACAATGGACTCCTTTCTCAAGACCTTCAGCCCAATTTAAAAAATGTGTTCCTCCCTCATGAATCGTCAGATACACATGATGTTTTCGGCTTTTTGTTTCTTGAGTTCATAAAGAAAAAGTTCCAGCTCCTCTCGTGAGAACACTCTAGAAGCGGAAGGAGACACTGGTGACACATGGTTACATCAGTGCAAGCAACACTAATATGACACAGATGTTTGCATTACATCAGAAAATCCATCACCTCCTCCTCCTCTTATCCACACACACACACACACATTTTGTGCAATGGGGTGGCAACCGCTCATTATGGACAGACTACAACGGTCTGACAGGTTAGGCGACCCCTAACCAGTCCTGTTAAATGAAAAGTAATATCCAGCGATTCATCGAGTAAGGAGGTTCCATGACGGCATATTAAACAAAAACAACAACAACAAAAAAGGCTCCGTTGGGGCGCCGGGGGGGTGCTGAATCATCACAAGCACCCCAAAGCAGCAAACATAGGGCAAACACGGAGAGAGTTATTCAAAAATGATATGCGGCCTGCCTTGTGAATCTGACAGTAGTGACAAATATTCAGGTAAGATTTGTTGAACATATTCCAGGATTAAATGAAGTCAGCTACGCCCAGCAGATGTTTCACTTCTTCCTTGAGTCCAAGCCAAGTCCAATATTGAAGATTGCCAGGAGGTTTTTCTTTCTTGAAGGGTTTTTTCCCCCTCTGATTCTTAAAAACAGCTTAGCTTTTTGTTTAATTCAGGGGCCACAGACAGCCACATGTATCTCGGAGGGTCCGAACCCTTTATGAGCCATATTTTTTTTTTGTTTGTTTTTACAAAAAATTAATTAGAAACAACCTGAAGTTTAGAAGATAAGTGCAATAAGTAACTTAGCAAAGTCATACCGCCGGGCAGGATTGGACCCTCGGGACGGGGCAGTTTTGGCCCGCGGGCCGCATGTTTGACACGCCTGTTTTATAGTTCCTTCAAAAAGCGAATCATTTCCCTGATCACAGCCTTACAGACGGTACCCAGAGAAGTAGAAGGCGATTGCGTACCTCGATCTGCTGCACGGTGAGGTCCAGGAAGGTGTTCTCGTTGCGGACGCTGATCAGGCTCTTGGGGCCCTTGCAGCCCATGCTGGTTCCCAGGCCTCCGTTCAGCTTCACCACCACCAGCTTGTCGAGGCTGTTGGCCACGCTGTCCGGCAGGCCGCGAGCGGCGATCTGGTCGTAGGGCTGGATCTGCAGGAGAGGAACAAACGGAGAGAAGATGGAACCAAAACTGTCAATTTCTTAGAAATGCTAAACTGAGCCTCCAACAATGTTGAGTGAGCAATATCATCGGAATGGGTAAAATGGACAATAAAAAAAAAAAAGATGCTAAAACATAAAGTAGAAAAAGAGACAGACATTTGGAGTCATGCGTCTGTGTGAAGGATGAGTGTCTGTATTTGTTCTAAGCCACATTACAGGGGCCAATACTTCCCATCAGCATATCTACACACCATGTTTTGACTCTTCTCAATCCCTCCCACAGAGAGAAGGGAGGGGGAAGAAAGAGGACGCGACACCGGAGGGCCACGGAGCCCTGGTTTCTAACACTCAAGTTTTTTCCAGAGTATTTAGTCATTTTTTTTTAAATCCCCCCCCCCCCCCCGAAAAAAACATGTGCAGTGGTGACACGAAACAGCCTTTTACTTTTATTGTTTGGGAGTGAGCAGATGCGTGTTTAAGTGTGCACGCGTTGTGAGTGTGAGATGTTTGCCTGCGATATCTAAAATAAACCCTCCAGTGTTTGAATGGTACACTCGTGACAGCATGTGTAGCGCATCCTCTGGGATTACACGCGTCACGCGAGTCAAATAAGGGGGAGCCCTCCTACCAATGTGACGCACAAACCATTGACACACACACACACACACACACACTCTGGCACTATTATCCTATTTAGCCAACCTCATAAAAACGTTGTGTGTTCACGCTTGTCGCACAAGGGCATAAAATTCCACTACACACAGGATCACCATCAAGACTAAAGTTCCTGAAGATGATAGCAATGATCAAGGCATGTTGTCACTTGACATCTTATGGCGTCTTCGCACGCTGCAACTGTCATTCCAACATCGAATTATTATCATGTTATCTGATCAAAGCCAAACACGCATGGTATGTATAACCCCAAAGGCCAAGGCTCTGTCATGTAATGTGACTTTTTTTTTTTTTTGCCGCATTTCCTCTTTCATTCCAAAGTATCCGACATCATTGGCTCACCGGCTCGTTTCCCCATCTGCGTGCCACTGCGCATGACCCACTGCAGAACTAATACGCTTTATTTATTCTCATTTTAAATCATTTCCAGTGCACACTTCTGTTTTTTTTTTCTTTTTCTCATTATTCTTCACATTTATAGACGACACGCTGTCAGGTGTAGGGGGGAATAAATCCACGGGACATTTTATCTACAGCAAACAGCGGCCAGTCAAGGATTATGGTTTTTTGGATCGACTTGGCTATGGGGCCAGCAGGATTTTGAGAGTTATTACACAACTCAAATATGTTTTTCACCACATGGTATCTGGATGGGGGACGATGTGTGCATGGCTGGAGTATATAGAGTGCAGTGGAAGCACAGCGTTGCACAGACAAAGACGGGCAATGTGTTATTGATCAGTGACGGCGGTTAGAAAGTTTGTACACATTCTTCCACAGTCCCCCACTCACATATTTATTCTCAGAATAATAAAGAAAATGAATAAACCAATGCGGTCTGTGTCTAAAAATGTTCCAAGATGTGAGAAACCCCAAACCTCTCCGGGGGAAATTGTCCCTACTTGGCATAAACATACACACAGGCACACACACATGCCCTTTAAAAAAAAACACACACACACACACACACACACACAGTGCTGTATGCCATTAACTCTCCCTGCAGGAGTGTATCTGACATGCCAAAAACATTTTTTAATACAGCCTGCACATGATAAAATGATGCTGGTTCCAATGCTCGGCCCAAGGACTGTTATGTTTATACAAATGTATTTGCTTTGTAGTTATTTAATTCGTACCGTGATAATCCTGTGCAAATTCTGGCAGCTACAGGTGAAGCATCACTGCCGGCAGCATTCTTTCTTTTCAGGATTAAAACCCGGATAATTATGACGTTACACAAATCTTTAAAAAGACCTGCCACACCCACAACATTTACATCCTTCTGCTGTGGAAGAGCAACATTCCCGTCATTGTCATTTGATCAGGCATGTGCTGTCACGCCATAAAGAAAAATAACGACACCTTTGGCAGGTGAAAGTTGGATTTTCTGTTGTTTTATCGTGCTTCAAAAGGCACTTAAAGAAGCAAGGGATTTTTATCTGCCATCCGAGTGTACAATCTGTGTCCGACCGGCTTTGTCAAACAAAAAAGCGGCTGAATTATTGATTTCTGCTTGGGGAGACATTCCATTCCAGCGACCGTCTTTGGCAGCGGTGGCTAGTGAAGTGTTTCCGCCTTCCCATGTTAATCACGAGAAGAGGATGCTGCCAACAGCCCTCTTCATCACACACTCACCTCATTACTGTGTGTGACCGCCTCTCTTTTGTGTATCTCTCTGTTTTCCCTGTCAGGCCTCCGCATCATCAACTCTTCCTCTTCCTCGTCTCATCTCATCTCTCCATCGACCATTCTCACCATCTCTAGGAAATTGTTGTGCTGTGTGTGTGTTTTTGGTGAAAGTTCAGTGCCAGGGTGAGAGCCACAAAGGATGTCCTGTTAAAGTTCAGTCAGACATATGCTTGATAAATACCAGTGAGCTGCATGTCTGGTCCAGTTGAACCTGTTTACCTTTGTATGGGAAAATCGGAACACACTGAACTCATCCTACCGCAAAACATATATTTGTTAATTATTATTATATATTATTAATGCAGATACGTGTGGACTCCCAGTGTTAACATGTTTGCCAAAGACTAAAGACCCCTTTGGATTTTGTTTATCCCTCCTGTTTAGTAATGATCATTTTTTGAAAATGGAAATCAACTTTAAATCCACAAATTCTTCTATATAAAATATATATTTTGATCCTTTGCATCCTTATCTCCTTTTGTCTGGTTAAATACATTTTGGGAAGACTGGGTTTATTTTTATAGACTTTATCTTAAAAGGTAAAAACTAAAAAATGTGGCGTATATACAGCTGATATTTAAAAAAAAAAAAAATCAAAAATCGACAGGGCCTGTGCTTTTGGATACACAGCGTTTTTTGTTTTGTTTTTTTTCGTCAATTTCGGTCGTTTGACATTTAATGATAGAATACAAATCATCCCATTCAAATAATTTGCTGCTTGTGAAGAATGGAAATGGTGTATTTAAGGAATAGCTGGTTAAGAATCTGCATTTGATGGTGTTTGAAATAAAAAACATTCCACATCATGCTGCGTTTAGGAAGGAGGACAAACAAATTGTTCCCACAGTGCAGAGCTGAATAATTGCAGGTTATTATCCACCTTTAGCTAATTAAGCTTAACCTCTACCTCAGGCATGTCCCCTTTAATGAACTCCATCGTGATTGGGCCAGATGCAGCTGGGAGACAGAATATTTACCTTTGGCCATAATTAAACACAATTATATGATTAATATTGAAATGAGGCTTTAATCAATTTTTCTTCAACCTAAATTTTGCTTCATCATGTTTTCAGCAATATTTATCTTCTTTGATTCTCTTCACAGAATCCATTTTTTCCAGTTCTGTTATCATCCATCAAAAAAATAAAATATATGAGGACAAAATCTCAATCCATTCTCCCTAAAAAAAAGTAGCTGATATATGTCCAGCTATTCAACAATTTCAGCTCCAAACCGCTCAGTGCTTTAAATGTTTGTTTCAACTACATTTCAAGATTCCCCTCCCCCAGATATCAATCTGAACCAGAAAAGTATTTTTTCTCTTGAACCTCCGTTAATCCTTTCAAACTTGTTCCAGCTCACACAAAACATCATCAAAAGCCCGGCGTTCAGGAAACATCCCTTGTGACTTAAAAAGCGACAGATGAATCCTCAAAATGTGTTGAAAAAGCACATTTTGAGGACAATGAGGAAGTCCTGCAGGAAACACTAATGACTGCGCACTTTGACTGTGTACGGGGATTGGTACATTTTGTACATTGGTACACATTGTGCAGACGGTTTAAGTGGGGTCATTTAAATAAATGACAAATAGCCCAATCTCATCCATAATCTCTGACCACAGATTAAACCCTGTTACAATAGAGACAAAGACCATGATATGCAACATAAATCAAGGAATGAATTAATTCATGTTATTAACAAGTAGTTGTCGAGCTTGATCGGACTACACAACCTTTTCAGTATGGTAATACATTCTTGCTCCGGGTACAGTTTTTGAGGTACTTGACCTTAGTGCTCCCCCTATATCCTTCTATATTATTATTATTATTATTATTATTATTATTATTATTATTATTATTATTATTATTATTATTATTATTATTATTATTATTATTATTATTATTATCGTCCTCCATTATGTTTTAAATGTATATCTTATTACTTTTAATCCAAGGACAACATTTTTCCTTACACAGATTATGATCCACATGAACTTTGAAGCCAGGATACTCTGGGCTTCAATTCTTCAAACTGAAAATATTCCCATAGATTAGGAGCAGGATGGTCAAAGGTGGGAGAAGCAACGCGACAATATGACTCATTTCATAATAGGACCCCCATGCATTCACATTGATAATGAATTATCTTATCAGTGAGGGAGCAAAAGGTACTTCAGGTCGTAAAGGGAGTGGAATTTTTCCTTTTGCATAAATATAAAGATGTAAGTCTTTCTATGAAATCCTCTCCGCTTTAAAAGTGATATTCTCTGTTGTTGTTTAATATTCATAACTACCAAACCAATACATTCTTGTGTATACTGGATATTTTGAGAAATCTGTCTATTCCTGTGTGTTCAACTACAACCAGATGTGAGATGAGCTGTTCTTTTCCAGAACAGCAAAATCCACAATGCCAGAAAACACTGGTTCATTTTTTCAAACTATAGAGATTGCATTGGGCTTTGTCTTATTCAGCTTCATGCTGGGTGCATTTTTATAATAGACACATTATCATGATGAGTTACAGACACTGAGGCGGGAGTTTGATCATCTGAAACTGGAATTTGAGCAGTATCACAGTAAAAAAAAAAAGAAAAAGCTCTGGGGTTTCTTTGATTTCTAAATTCCACAGCAAACAAAAGAAGTGTGGCAATAATAATAATAATATTCTTATTAACTGAAAAGTGAATTATGTGATCATTATTATTCAAACACTGAGCTTAACACTGTGCTATTATTTAACACAGCATTAACCTCAGTATTTGAATAATAATAATCACATAATTGACTTCTCAGCCAGACTGTCCTGAAGAACAGGAAGTACAACACCAGCAGGCCGACGTGCACCGAGCACAAAACCATTATTAAATATACTGGCTCTGCCCAGGTATCCTCCAAACTGTGATGGATGAAAATAAAATGATTGCTTCTCTCTCTCTATCTCTCTCGCTCTCTCTCTCTATAATATCACTTGTAAGATGAAGTAAAACAAAGACAATCATCACTCAAGATACAAGTCTCACCATATAATGTAATGTACACATTCTCTTAGATACAGATAAAATAAAAACACTTACTGATTCCACTGGAGGTCTTTTTATCTTGATCCACTCCACCGATGGACCCTTCACTTGCAGAAATCTGCGGAAAAGACTGTTGAAGCCGTCAAAGTCTTTCCTGGAGACCTGAAAAAGAAGGAAATAAGTCACAAGGTCTATTATTCACGGGCTGATATATGCAATGTCTTTTTAATATTAAAAAAAAAAACAAGCCACAGAGAAGACAACTTCAGGCGATGGTGCAGGACCTCCAGGTGTCAGTGTCTGGTCCCTTGTTTGAGTCCATTTCTCTTTATTTGTGTACGGTAAATTCAAAGGGATCTTTGTCTACGTAACTATTACTTATGTATGGCGAGTACAAAAAACGTTGTTTGTGAAACCACTTGAGTAAATGTTCCACCTCTGTGTGTGTGTGTGTGTGTGTGTGTGTGACTCAATGTCCCCTCAGATCGTATCATTCTTTCTTTAGTGGGAGTCAGTTTATTAACCTGGTCTGTTCAATGTCCGAGAGAGACGCCACTGCCAAACCCCTTTGTGAGGAGGAAAAGGAGGTCAAGGAAATAGTGGAGGGCACAAAACACGAACGTGAAGGTAATACAACTGAAAGGATAACATAAACGTCCCTGAGGAGAGGAAACTAAAGACACCATTTTTGTTTATTTTGGTGTGGTCGTTTTAGACCAAAACGAACTCAAAGAAATGAGGTTCACATACAATGCTTCTATATGCAAACACGTCAAAACACTGACAGCAAAGCCGCAATCTGGGTGTCAGTCTCTCTCTCTTTCATTCTCTCATGATACACTTTCATCCTCAGGGCTGGCTCTTTCCCACAATGCATTATGATATGATTTAGGATGACAAAATGGGCAAATGTTTGCTTGTGTGTGTGTGTGTCTGTGTGTGTGTGTAAGCTGGTGGGTACAACACTCATTGGCACCGTCATCCAGTATGTGTCACTTTTGTGTTTCCCCAGTGTGTGTGTGTGTGTGTGCGACCCCACCACCCTTTTAAATCATAAGCAGATGGTGGGTGTTAGTCAGCGTACCTCTTTCTCGGCCCCCACGGTCGTGTCCAGCAGTTTCTCCAGCTCGTTGTGCATGGAGCTCTCCAGCTGCTGCCGCATCATTTCCTGGAACTGAGCCATCCCACCGTTGGCTACTCCTTTACTTAAACCTGGAAAGGCACGATTGAGGAAGGAGAGGTGAGGAGAGTTCTTTACCGTCACGCATCATATTTGAATTCTTACTGTACAACATTCCCTGGATGCTCAGAATGCTTCTTGCCTTCACGTTTAACTCACTTTATTAACTCAAACCAGGCGTCACTGAGTGAAACCATGTCTCCATGGCGATTTGTCGGAAAAAAATAAATTCCAACAGCGTATTGAGACATCCGTATCGCGAAAAATGTTCATATTGTGTTTTAAACTGCAAATAAATCTTTTTTTTTTATAAACTAGTTGCAGGTTCAGTGTGTTGGATTTAGCAGCATCCAACAGTTTAACAACCAGCTGAACATCTGAACTGAACACCTTCATGGAAAGTAAATATATTATTTACATTACACTGCTAAAAATATCATAATTCATGTAATGATCCATGAATGCTGATAGAATCCTATAAAAATGAACCTTTTAACAGGCGCGCACACACAGAGGCAGATGGCAAAACTTTGCACGTTTTCACGTTTCACTAAATTGGTAATTATAACTCTAGCACAAGCACCTCTGGGTCTCATCTTTTTAATTGTCAACTTGCACCAATAGCCAAGACAGACACAAATTCGCTCCAGAGACCAGGTGATGTTTCAATGAAATCCACATAGTTCATTTATTTAAATGCGTGGATTATAAAGTATGAAATACATGTTAGAAACTTAAGCAAACAGGAGTATAATACATATATGTACAGATAATTATAATATACGTGCGTCGGGTTTGTTTACGTGTGGAAAGTACAATATTAACATAGGTATGGCGAAGGAAATGCTCAGTATTTGTTGTATGCAGGATAAGATATTTCATAACCTCTGTTTAAAAAAATATGTTTTACTTTCACTTGATGTGATGCAGAGCAGATAAAAAACCAGAAGTGCCAGGTAGGGTTCTGTTCTAAAAAATGACAGTCAGATGATGATGATAATAATCACACTGAGTCTCTCTTCAAAATACCAAGGAGCAGCAGCGATGAGTCATTAACGCTGAGAGTTCACTCGGATCAACAATCAATGGAGATGAATGAATAGGAACATAAGAGTAATGAAATGATACTGGGTATGTGGCGTTAATGCATCTAAAAGTGGGTTGCCAGTTGACAACAGAAGAACGGTGCCCAGGAAACCTCTTCGTCTTCACAGTCAGGCCGACTGATTATTATGATTATTATTATTACTGTTCTGGACAGGAAATGTTTAGACGGAAAGCTGGAAAGGTTGATCTAATAAATGACCTGTGTCCACCAATTGAAAACTCCACCAAACTACAGTAACCTATTTTAAACAAATAAACCTTTTTAAAAATGTATTTAATTGAAGAAGCTCCATCACTGAAGCATTTTGTGATGTCTACCAAACATCACCAAACCCTTAAAGAGATACAGAGAGTGTCACCCACAACCGTGGTGTTCATGAGGCGAACAAATAAAAATATATAATATACTGTAAATATAATATGAATTGTGATGGATGATTCAATGTATGAGACCAACTCAAAAGTTTTCAACAGTGTGATGCATCAAATCCAATATCTGCATTACACATAAAAACAAATGGATAACATGGAAAAATAAAAAAGAAGGATCTATTACTTTCACATTTCCTTTTAAAGTTCAGAGTTACAAGGCTCAGCACCACCACACAACTTACCTTCTACGTAAAGTGCCATGTTTCAGCTGACAAGTTCCACTTCAGCAAATAAACAAAAAAAAACAACTTTAAATAAGATCCAACACAGAGCTAAGAAAAAAAATGGGCCTGAAAAAAAACGTCCCAGAGAAAGACGTCACCGAGAGAGAGTCACTGACAAATCCATGACTTAATTGGTAAAATTACTTAAAAACTGCCTTCACCCATCCACAGCAGTGTTAGGGTCCACCAGGAGGAGGACAGGACGGGTGTCTCATACCTGTCTCTGCGGAGGACAGGAACCATTGTGTCTCTGGAGGAGGACTACGAGGATCTTTTTAAGGCTGTAGCAGAGACCGCCTCTCGTTGTCCCGTAAACCACGTCACAGATCCGGAATGGGACACGGACACACGCGCGTGCGCGCACACACATACCCTTCTTGACGTCCTTCAACTAACACTTTTATAGCGACTCTCTCTCTTCCATAGTACACTTATTTACTATTATACAGCCAACTTCGGGTCAATCATTAACCGGACGACACCGGAGACTGTCCCAGCACGAGAGGCCTGTCTCACTGTCAACTTCGGGGGGCCAAAGGCAGGAAATTGACCGAGGTGGACAGAATATGATGAAGGAAAAAAAAAGAAAGAAAATACAATGTATGTTAACGTTGCACAAAACTGCAGCCCTGACCAGCCGTGTACGTGAACGCACCACGACGAATACCACCAACAGCTATCGAATGATGCCTCGAACGATAAAGCTAGCCCGGAATAAAAAACCCAAACTCGCAAGGAACCACATCCAGTGTGCGTCTTTTGTTATTTTTGATTATAAACGACGTTTAAATCCGTTTCCTTACTGTGTGACTGATGCTGGCGAAAGAGGAAGTCGATGGGGTCGGCCTGGTCCTGCGGCTCTGAGGAACCAAAGCAACCCCCGTTTTATTTCTCTGTTACCTCACAACACAACGATACCCCCACCACATCTGTCAACACAACAAAATCACAAATACAAAACACAAAAAATCTAAAGAACTTACAAAAAAGGGCATTTGTCTGAGGATTCAGAGGAGGGTCGAATAGCAACGTTGCGGGAGGACGGCAGCCAATGAGAACGCCTGATTTTCTGGGACGTGCACCCTTACGACCAATCGGATTCTGCAACGCACGATATGTTTTCTGATAGTTCCGGGTTAAAGACCCAGACCAGAAAAAAAACAACAATATTCATATGTAATATATCTATAATATTCCATTTATATTTAACATTTTTGCAATAACATTTATGTTGTTACTGAAGTAAAAGTATCGCTATCTGTCTAACAGCTTTAAGCAAGACTGCAACCAATTATTTTTATAATGGATTAATGCGTTGTTTATACATGACAAATACTTCAAACACGTATCCAATCAATACTTGAAATCTTTTTTAATTGATTGACTTATCGATTAATCAACTAAAAAAATGTGAATGTGGTTACATAACTACTTCTCATACTGCAGACTTGGTAAAGTTGTAAAATATCACACCCACCTGACCAAAGTGTGACATTGCACAGTGATGCAGTTCTTATTGCAGGCAAATAGAACACGGAGAAAATGGCTCAACTACATTTTTTTTACTATTATTTTCCCCTTTGGTGTAGGTATACTGAGAATAAAATTCTGGTTTTGTCTCAAGTATCAGGAGTCATCCTATTTTGATTTTTAAAAAACAAAACAAAGTACAAATACACATTTTTCTTTTTAATAGTCCGAAACTAAAGGTTTTACATTCCAGTATTATTGGACAGAGAACTGACTATATGTAACAGCCATCCATTAATTAACCCCCAGAGAAAAAAATTATAATGAAAGAAAAAAAAAACCCTGGTAACAACAAATCAATGCAAAGACAAATGTACAGTATAGTTAGTGTCTGCTGATTAGGAGACGAATTCCGTTCAATAATTTATGACAAAATTAAAATTGTAATTTTTTTTTAACTAATGATCAACAGTATCATTCTGAAACGGTAGATTTGAGCAGGATATGTTTGGCAGTACTAAAAAGCATAAATACTGAACTTTTCTAATTTGAAATAAGTTATTTTCACTTATTTATGGTCTCCCAACAAACAGGTATAAATCCAACTATACATTTATAACCACTGACTCTCTCTCCCTCGCATTTACACACAGACACACGCCAATACAGGGGCTGGTGGAGTGCTTCGTCACAGACGCGAGTCTGGTGTTTTGGGTCTGTCTAAGTTGTTGCAGGACGGACCTTCACGGTCTAGTCATAGTCCCAGGAAGCTCAGAGCTTGGTCTCTTTCAGCTATCAGCTCTGCTGCTGTGGCAGCCATCTTGGTTCTGGAAAACTCATTGATGGCCAGGCCATCCACAAACTTCCAGGATTGGCCCTGAGGAAACAGCAAACCTTCACCCAACTCGAGCAAACATGCAGACAACAATTTTGGAACATGGTCCATTTTAGAGCAGCAGACACGTGAACCAAATACACATGCAAAATGTTCCTCTACGTCCAGTAGGGTCTAAAGTCAGACTTACCTTGATTTGGACAGGGAATGAGTAGATGAGGTCCTCTGGGACATCATATTTATTACCAGAGGAGTACACACCCATTGAAGTGAACTCACCCTACAGAAGAGAGATTAAAAAAAAAAAAGAGGATAAACTGGTTATAACCTGCAGTGCTTCACCATATCGGCCTCAAGTAAGAAATCGCATACGTACAGTTGGCATTTTGGACATGGTCACTCAGTTTATTTTTATCATAACACATTAACATAAGAGGGGTTTTGAGGCTTATTTAGTCTACTGCTCTGTTTGTGCGTTTACCTCAGGGGTGCCGGACCAGATGTCCCTCATGTGGTCACTGATGGCCTTGGCTGCAGACATGGCACTGGAAAGCTTCCTGGCCTTGATGACTGCGGCACCTCTCGCCTGCACCGTCTATTACACAAGAACACGGACCATTAAACCAGAAATGCAGTCGCCGTCCAACTTGGAGTGCGAGGGGAAGCGATGAACACGCAAGGTTGGATTGATTTTTTGCAGCTAGTTTCAATTCAATTTAAAAAAATTAATGTCAGCAGCCATTATCGCTGGAACTTTGTTCTAGTCTCAGAAATGACATTTTAAAAACCAGAATGGAAATCTATATTTCTGAAACACAATTTTTGCTACCGTGCCATTAGCCTTCAATCTAGCAACCAGCAGACTATAATTTTGGAAAATGGTGCATTTTAAAGCATCTGATTTCAGAAGCCATAAAAGCATGCAAACTTTTTCTTACAATCGAGCAGGTTAGAAAAAAAAAAAGATCCTCAGCTCACCGCTATAAAATCTACTTTGAGCCATTCGTCATCCTTGACGGCGTCGAAGCAGGCCAGCTCACTGCCGGACATGTTGACCAGGCAGTGGTGCACATCTGGGTACTGGGTGGATGAGTGGTTGCCCCAGATAATCACATTCTTCACATGGGTGGCGGGGACGCCACAGCGCAACGCCAACTACAGAACACAAAGCAGATTCAGATTTCACTGTCGGAGAGAACATAAACAAGAAACTGAAGGCGGACTATAAATATATAAGACGAGCTTATAGTCTTTTGAAAAACGTGCGGAGGCTGCAGGAGCACACCTGAGAACAAGCCCTGTTGTGGTCCAGACGAGTGAGGCAGGAGAAGTTCTCTTTGGGGATGGAGGGCGCAGACTTGGCTGTAATCAGACAGTTGGTGTTGGCAGGGTTTCCCACGACCAGCACCTTAAAAAAAAAAAAAAACACACACATTATACAAAACATACAAGCGGAATTCATTACAGCGACAGATTAAAATCACTTATATAGGTTAAGTATTAAAAGTGTAACTCCTGCTCATATAGTACATACTGTAGTATGTTGTCATTGCAAATCTGAGGTAGAGCAGAAACATGTTGGTAAAAATGCTTGTCATTACCTTGACCGTCTTCTTGGCGAACTTGTCGAGGGCCAGTCCTTGGCTCTTGAAGATTGCCACGTTGGCTTTGAGCAGGTCTTTCCTCTCCATGCCCTCCCTCCTGGGCATGGACCCCACCAGGATGGCAACATCAATGTCCTTGAAGGCCACCTCCTCCTCGTCAGTGGCGATAATCTCTGTGGAAGTAGAAATTGTGTATATTTATTGGATATGGGATTCAATGAATTCAAAGGTCAACATTAGAAAAAGAAGATTTTGAATGATACTTGACACCAAAGGCTTTCCTGAAACATAAATGTGTATCATTTTATATTAATTTTGGACCACTGTAGAGTAATGCTGGGCCCATCTCAATGCAAGAAGCGTAGGTTAATAGCGGAGGGGCTCTCATAAACCCCTGTCCCGAAACAAAGCAACCCCTGCTTAGAGCAAATTTTTATTATTATTTCAACCTCAAATAGATTCTACAAAGGCAAATTGTACATATACACATACAGTAATATGATGCTTTTATCTCATGTCTGTTTTCTGTCATTCATTTTAAAACGGTTACCTCTCAGAAGTGGGAGGGAGCAGTCCTGCAGCTCCATGACGACGCCATCGAGGACCGGCAACATTGGCTTGATGTCCAAAAGCAACAAGCTGATTGGCTGGCAGAGGGAAGACGGCAGTGGGGTGAATAAAACAAATTGACCTTGATGCAAATTCTGAGAACCATGTGTACATGACACTGATGACACGTCAGCGGAGGACAGTGTGTGAAGGCCTAAGCCATGCCAGTCGCTGACCAGGTCACGTGGCACACGGATCAAGTGTCTTTAAAGTTGGCCTAAGACTCTCGGCCTAGGATCCATTTCAATTTCAAGGAGGAGCAAGTTTGCAACGGACCAAAACCCAGAGGCACAACAATCATTTATTGTCTTTCCAACCCCGCCTGCCCAAGGTATGCATGTCAGTGTCAACAGTAAACAGCTGTGGACAGGATGCTGCCAACACCCTACATACGTCATGTGACTTGTGAAACTAATGACATGGGGCAACAAAGTGTGTGAATGAACGATGGCGTCCTCCTTTACCTGATCTTGGCCAAACACATCTCCCTTGGCAATGTTGAAGAGCAGGGAATAGGCGATCTGCCCGGCAGCACCGGTCACCAGGACTCTCAAAGGCTCAGACTGCAAACACACAAAAAGCGCAACAATGAATGAAATGGTGCATCTAGTATTTGATTAATAGGTTTTAATTGTTTTTCAATTTGTGTGTGTGTGTGTGTGTTTTATTCTGTAAAATGTATGGGTACTTTTAATAAGCACAACACAAACAAAATGTGTCATTATTACTATTATTATTACTACAAGTGTGCTGCCAGTCTATTTTTGTCTACAGCCTTTACTAAAGCAGGGGTCAGTACCAAAATAGACACCCCACCTTTCATATGGAACTATTACATAACAAAAAAGGTATAAGGTGTATAAGGGTTAATAAGTTCATTACAAGACCCTCACCAACACGCATTAGCACAAAGCTGACAAAGTAGCAAATATATTAATATAATATCCATATGGTAATCAAACAAGGAATGAAGTTTTCCACAAACTACTACCGGGTTGTTGCGTCGAGACAGACTTTAACCACCAACCAGTTCGCTGACTTTGGCGAACTTAATAAATCAAATAAAAAACAAAGTTTTGTCAATGTAAAGAGAGTAAAATAAAGATTGTTCGGCTCCACTCACCATAATCACACCGCAATCTACCCCGCAGAAACTCACACAGACACACAAGCCGCAGATGACGCCTATTTAACTCCTCGGCTGATCGCGACACTTGGGGCCGTAATACGGCAGACAGAGGACGCTGGGAGTCGTAGTATTTGGTACTTTTATGTAGTCTTTTACGTAATAACGGTACAAAAAATAACTCATAACATTTTTGTGTGAATACAGTGGAAAAGACCGTTACAAACTGTAGTGCTAATATTAATCAGGATTTTTACATTTGACATAAAAGGGATTAAACTCCGCCCAGTGTTGCTTAGCAACGTGTATCCAGGGGCACCGGAGTGGCAGCTAGCACCCAGTGCACGGTGCTGTTCTTCCGTTAGCTTAGCCACATGTTAAAAACAGACCACAACAATCACACGTGTGATCACACGGAACCAAACGCCAACTAATGTTCACAAACAGCGTCCACGTGAACAGCCTAATGCGGGGTTACGTCAGAACCGCTCTCTGCTCGAGGTTATTTTACTTTGTGTGATGCTAACTGAACACACAGCAGCGACTAATGGGCTTCAGCTGTGCTCCTAATCACGGCAGCTTGTGTGTTTGTGAAAGTTGAGCACGTCCGGTAACATTACGGTAAGGACGGTTAACGGAAGCAGAGCAGACCAGGAGACACAAGGACAACGGTGATTTTCGTCTCCAATAAGAAAATCGAGGTAAGATAATGATCTTATTAACATTTGTCTGCTCGATCTCCTCCACCTGCCGTTTGTGTGGCTCAAACACGACTGATGGATAGATCAGCATTTTGATGGTGGATAATCCTTTAAAATCATCATTCCCAAGATTTTGAATAGTAAAAGTTTGCATTTCGTGTGCTCCTAAATCGTAGTCATTGAAATGTTTGTGTGCATGTGTGTGTGTTTTTTTTATGTCATCGCCCATGTGCGCTTCGGTATTGTGGAATATTGTTTTGGGGGTATTGTTATTGTTAAACCTGTGTAACCTTTTATTTCCTGATTTTTAATAAGGATTAGTATGTATTTCTGAGAAATCAACATTGTACCCTGAACAGGTAAATAATAATCACAAAAGCAGCTTGTACATCAGGATGCAGAGATTGTGTTGTTTGCAGACCAGTGTCTTTATCTTTTGAGTTAAGAGTCTCTTTCTATGTTCTTGTTTTGAGTTGAGGACCCGTAGAGACGCAGTGTTGGGTTATCATGGTCATTAATGTTTCACAGCCTCATTACAGGCTCATTACATCACCTGAACAAAAAGCAGCAGAGATGCTGTTACCCCTGGAGTTATTTTTGTCATCAGCTTGTGTAGGGATAATATTTGGGGATATTTTTAGACAGACATTGTTTTGGAATGAAGTCCGATTAATGGCTACGTAATAAATGCATACAGTTTTGTAAGATATATTGAGTTTAAGCTATTTTGAACAGTCAAATTGACCGTTATCCAACATAATTGTATATTATTGATATATATATATTTGTTTTATTGTGTCCAGCAAACACCATTATTTAGAAAATAATGGGAAAATGTTCCATTTACAACTAAATTGATAAAAAATATCAGTGACACTTTTCTGTAAATTCTTTCTAGTGCAAACAGCAGCATAATCTCTCATTTCTGAGTTTGTCGAAAGTAAAATGTGATAGCCCTATTGTTAAAGAAGAATAACGCCAAACCTGCCTTGTAACACCTCTTTTGTGAATTTCCATATCACAGGTGACATTTTCACATCATACTAATATTTTCCGTTATGTCAAACGTCGCGCTGTTCTATCTTTCAATCTAAAACGGCATTTTAAATTAATTTGAGCCGCCGCCGCCACCACCACCACCACCACCACCACCACACGTTCTTCATCCAAAGCCCAGAGAGCTGGCTTTTTTTTGCGTCTCGTGTCTTCATCTGCCAGTGACGCCTCCCCTCTGCACAGGCCCTGTGTGTGATAGCTAGATGGGGAGCTGTTTGAAGCAGCTGCCACAGCCTGGCACTGTTTCCTCTCAGCTCCGATTTCTTTTTGTGCCTATGTGCGTGTGTGTGTGTGTGTGTGTGTGTGTGTGCGGTGCTTCTGGGTGTCAGTGTGGGACACACAGGTGCTCGTGGCTGTCTGTGGGCTGGCAGGGCTGTGATCACACTCTTGGGTGTGACTCCTTGATCGTGTGCGTGTTGAAATATGTCGTGGTCTACTTATTTTCAAAGATCCAGTATTTGAAACTCTTTGTGTGCTGCCCAGAGAGACAGGCGCAGGTTTATATCCTCCAAAAGATGATGAATTTCAGCATTGCCTAACTCGTTATTTTCTTTTTTACTGTGTGGTCAGTCCTCATCAGCCAGTTTTCGAGTTATTAAAAAAAAAAAACCATTTGATAAACTCACTGAATGCTACTTGCCAAAAATGTTCAGCAGCCTTAATCCAGATGTGTTTCTGCATTTTCAACTGTTTTAACTTGTGTGGTCATGTGTCAGTGCTGGTAACTTGAGAGGAGAACTTTGAGGC
>JAFBJU010026070.1:44976-52476 GCA_016785305.1 Colistium nudipinnis | reverse complement strand
TCCCACCTGAAGGCTGGCTCTCCATCCTCTCTGCTGTGGACAGCGACCAACCCACTTAAAAAAAAAAAAAAAACAAACTCACTGAAGGATGACCAAAAATGTGGCAGCAACGGTTTTCCTGGATGCGCGGCCAGCTGATGTGGCAGCAAACGCACACCGGAGAGGGTGGAAGGGTGGTAAAACTGTTGTTTTTAGCAGCCCCACCACCACCACCACCACCACCACCACCCTAACCTGGTCAACCCGCACCACCTTTCATTAACCTCAAAGCCCAAATCCATCCAACTGGACGGGCCGATGCTGGCCGTCACACCCCTTTGCACAGCCATAATGGACCGTCGCACAATATGGGGGGAGGAGGGGGGCACGTAACCGACAACACACCCGGCCCTTCCGAGAGGCCTGGTCCTGCCTGCAGGTTCACCAGCAACACGGCTCGTCCATGATTGTCTGCTCTCACTAAAAAAGGAAAGAATGTCCCCCCCCTTACATACACACACACACACACACACACACACAACATGGCTGTGTGGGGATTAAGGCCCATTCTGAGTGGCCCCGGGTCGTGCAGCAGATGTTAGCCGGGATAGTGCTGGTTGCCGTGCCGACAGTGAGCCGGCGGGATCGTCCCGCCCAGACGACGTTAAGCCTATGTGCATGTATGGGAGGAGGAGGAGGAGGTGCGGGGGTCTGTCACACATTAAAGAGAATGGCGGTGGGAAATTTGCCACAGAGGTCGCACACTAATTCATCTGCACTGTCTGTGATCGTCATCACACACACACACACACACACACACAACCACGGACACCAAAGCTGGAGAGTTTCACATGCTGGTGTGTGTTTGAATAGTTGCACAAACTTGTGGGTCGGATTGAGACGGTGTAATCCAGACTCATCCCCTTTCTACTTGACTGGTGGATTTGTGTGGGTGTGTGTGTGTGTGTGTTGCGTTGCTACGTCACTTTTATTAATCTCTGATAGACACAGTTCATTAGCGGATTCATTTCTGTAGACTACATTGTGTACCGTAAACACGGAGGTGTGAATAATTTTGCCGCGGCCGCACCGCACGCGAAAGCTTTTAAGCCAACAGTTGCACATCATCTGTCAAAAATCACTTCCCCTGCGTGAGCGTTGGCGTCCAGCCTCCCTGATGATGTTTTAATGGGAAGTGTTGTTTTAACTGCTAAGCTCTCAAGTGCTTGTCACACTGAGCCTCTAAAGACGATGACTACATGCAGCGATGCACCCATTCACTTTTTTTTCTCCTCTGATATTCCAATATCTGAATTTGGATACTTATTATAATATGTCCTTAGAATTAGTGTAAAGAAATAAAAGAATTAAAGGAAGGCGCCACATACAACCATGTATCCGAGAGATTTCTATACGTGCGGGGACTATTACTATTTGATATCTTTGAGCGGTTTATTTGCTAATTAATTTGACCTAAAATATTTTGGCTGTGGGCCTAAAGTATCCTTGATCCTGATTGTATTGTGTATATTTATGTACAGATGGCATTTTGAGTTAGAGGAGAGTATGGTTTACGGTTCTATTCTATATATTATTGCTATGTGCAGGATTATAAGAAACACTAGAAAGAAATTCTATATGCTAAATTGGAAATTCTGTTCAAAGTTTTGCATTTTATTTCCTTACTCCCTACAGTAAACTGTCACTGTTTACCTAAACAAAGTGGACTGTGTTTGAACTGTAGGCGTATGGGGAAGGTTGTGTGCACGTTTGATGCGAAAGACGAGCCTGTTGTCTTAAGGTCAGACAGATATTACTGCAGGGTGAATGTGTTTTAACATGGGGCCCGGTCCAGGCCCCTGTGGAACCTCAGGTGAACGGTGAGCTCCATGGAAAGAGGATACAGGCTCTGACAAGACATGACTTGACCCAGCGGGACCGGTACAGCCCCGCTATTGTCCCGATTGAACTGCAGAAATCAGTCCTGTAGAAGTTCCTGGGTGTGCGTGCGTGCGTGCGTGCGTGCGTGCGTGCGTGCGTGCGTGCGTGCGTGCGTGCGTGCGTGCGTGCACGCGTGTATTCTGTCTGAGGATAAAGTCTGCGAGGAACTTTTTACGGGCAGAAGAGCACAGACACAAGCACTGTGTGTGTTTGTGTGTGTGTGTGCGTGCGTACATGCGTGTGTATGTGTGCTTGTGGTTGTGTGCGTGTGTGTGGCAAGCCATGTCGTTGTCTTCCACAATGACTGTACTCTCTGAGGATGAGTGGTGGGCAGGACGGGGCTGTTTTCACGCACGGCTAGATGCTTGGGCTTTCTGACAAATGGAGACCAGCCATTTGTGTGTGTGTGTGTGTGTGTGCGTGTGCGCGCGCACATGTGTCTGTCCGTGTGTATACATGTGCATACACTGCATGTGCACACAATTGTCTTATTTCATGCTTGCGTTGCGCTGAGTTCAAACCTCAGCAGCAGCTTAACTGACCTACAGGCGAACACTGACCAGACTCCAAACTGACAGGAAGATCTTTTCCCAAATTCTCGCACACACGCACACACACACGCACACGTAGACACAAATGGTAGAAGTCATATCTTTACCAAGCTTTGTTGCTTATTATGTTCACTTTGTAAGCATGGATTGAACATCTTCTGTCACTTTTTTGAAAAGTGGGCAAACATTTACCAGGGACATTGTAAACTATCTAAAAGTAGATGATGGAACAGGATTTATTAAAAAAAAAATGTTTGAGCTGGCAGTGGGGGCAGAAATAAGCTACCGCACCAGCTTCCATGTCTGAGGTCACCGCAAACAAACGTCTCAGGTCTGAGTGCCATCGACGTCCGACCACGTCAACCTGTCACAGGCGGGGAGAGAGAGAGAGAGGCCGAGCGAGGCGTCCAGAGTGTCACGGCCTCGTCTGGGAGGCGACGGACAGCGCGTGTGTGTCTGTGTGACAGGTGAGAAGTCTAGGGGACGTTCGTCGTGACCTTTTCTTTCTGCCGGGGTCCAGCTGGCTGTGTGCAACTTTAAAGGATCTCACATCCACGAGCCCTTGACAGGTGCACGCCTGCGGATGTATATGCCAGTTGTGGAAAGCTTTAACTTGTGTGTGCGTGCGTGCGTGCGTGCAGGTAGGTTCTTTTTGTACACCGTCACAAATGTAGCTGCAGGGACCGGCAAGTGATCCACCATTCAGGTAAAAAAACAAAAAACGGGTCAGATACACAAACCTGTGCAGCAAAAATTGTTGAATCATCGTCATATTTCGTTTTTTATCTCTTCACTAGTGTTGTTACTTGTTTTTTGTTTTTTTTTGTGGCAAGGATAAAGGAGAGAGAGACTTGAGGAAAAATACCTAAGCTTGAGAATGTGCTTCTGCGGTCAGGAGGTGAGGGGCGAACGATGGGGGTGGGGGGGACAAAACGGCTTTAAAAAAAAAATCCGACAACATAAACAAAAAGCCGGGGTCGGTGGGACACGTGTCACCTTCGCCGCGACACCGGAGACGGAATCTGTTTGAAGTCCAACCAGCAGCGTCTGCCGGCTGATTTGGAGGTTTTGCGTTTCCTGCCCTCGGGCATCGCCACGGGGGCAGATTGCACAGACAGGGGGGCTTTTAGTGAAACACTTGCCAGGATTAGGCCTTTTAGCCGAAAAGACGCACAATCATGACGGGATCACTGGCATCCTGGCTGTAATGTGGACGTTTAATTGCCATTTAATGGATTGGAGTGTTAAAAGCAGTGTTTTTTGTTGGGGGGGCGGTAGGTGGATTATTATAATTTTTTCTCTGACCAAATGTCTCTTTTGCTCCGTGTCACTCGGTGTTTGAGTTTCTGCTCCAGGCATTGGGTAAATACCTGGCGTAGCCCCCACCCCCCCACTTCCCTCCATTACCTCCTCTAATGACGTTTACACATCTTCTTAGAAGAGCCTCCACTCATCTCTGTCTTTCACTGCTTTGCTTTGTTTCACGGACACACTGATGCGGCACGTTCATGTATAAGAATGACATTCACAAGGGAGGAAAAAATGTATAAAAAAATTCAAACATTTCTTGGAAATGAATCATTAAATGAGACGAATTTGATTGTTTCAGTTATTTTCTAAGAAACCCTAACCCTTTTTCAAATGTGAAAACCTGATGCTTTTAGTTCATAGTTAATTTAAATTGTTATTTATAAATACTGTACATATTTAGGTATGACCCCTTGGGGTTTTGGGAAGTTATATTTATCTCCGACATCTCATGAACAAACCAATCACTTAGTTCAGAGTATTGATTTGTTTGTTAATTGATTTATTAAAAAAATAAAATAAAAAAAATCTGCTCGTCATGAAAATGATTTCACTGGTGTAAAACAACGGTGTAAAACAAATGTCATCATCTTCACGACCAGTGTGGCGACAGCTGCTCACGACTAAGTGTTTTTTTTAGTTTTGTTTCATTACTTGGAAGAAAGAAAAAAGTCTACTGCTTTGTTCACCTGAACTTTTCAACCCCTTCGCCTTAACACGCCCCCCAAACATACACACACACACACACACACACACACATGCACTCTTACACCACGCACAACACACATTGTCAGACTTGCCCCAAGGTCATAGCACTGCAGCTTCGTTTTCCCACTGATTGACATGTCCTGCAGAATACACACACACACACATGCAAAATGACTGTACCTGTCACCTCTCTTGAATAGTATTAGCTTTACCTCATTTTGTTCTGCCTGTCCATCACTTCTGTTCTTTCTCCACCGACAGCTGAATTGGCTCCTGTGGAACTCTCTTAAGTGTGTGTCTGTGTGCGTGCATTCTTGTGTGTTGTGTGTGTTTGTGTGTGTGGTTATTTTAGCATGCTGGCTGGCGCCACTTTGCCCACACTCCACTGTCTCCCAAACTCTACGTCATGTAATGGGACAGAGGAGAAGATACCGTACTTGCCCGTGGTTATGTTTGTGTTTGTGTGCGTTTGTGTGCACCGCGTAGCAATGTGGGTCAAGTGTTGTGTGGTCGGGGAAGGCACCCCTGGTTTTGGTTCAAATGAAAAATATGGCACTCTGATCAAAGATCTTCTTCTCATGAGGTTCAAAATCAATTTATGAATCTTTACATCCCAACATGAACTGTAAATATAAGTGTATTAGACAAATGTGATTGTGTTGCACTGTGAATAGTTATGACATAATTAAGGCCAGTGAATGAAACCCAGCTTATCGGTCCTCTCAGTCCTCCCACGATTACTCGGATTCTTTGTTTTATCCCGTTTTACTTTTTTTTTTTTTCCTCTCATTATCTCACTCTTTCGTCAGAGGAATATCATTTTTTGCGTGTTCACATTTTTGTCCACCTCCCTTTCCTGTGATATGACACTGGGAGCCAGAGGACCTCTCCCTCAAGGATAAACTAAAGATAAGCGCTTGTGTGAGTCCGACTGCGTATATGTATTCATATGTATGTAAATGTGCGCATGTGTACATTTCCTCAGGTATCGCAAGGTTAAAAGATAGGAGGAGGGTGTGCGTCGGACTCCGTGTGCCTCTCCGTGCATACGTATGTGCCAGTGGGCCGTATGAGTCCACATATCAGACATTGGAGAGATACGAGTCTGTTAATACACACGTGTGTGTGGCTGCAGTGTGTAGTGGTGGATACTTTGGCAGGAACTCCAAAGCACCTCCGATTGGCAGAATCTCCGCTCATGCACTCTCAATTATAAACCGTTAGCCCACCTATCTCTCTCAGTGGATGTACTTCCTGGTCGCTCTTTGTATGTTCTTCATGTTTGCCGAGTTTCTCTCTCCAAGAGCCATAACAAAACCAGGCGGTGGCTGAGAGAGACAGAGAGAGAGAGAGAGAGAGAGAGCGTCTGCCAGAGATAAAAGGTTGTGCAGGAAAAAGGAAAAGAAAAGAGTCAGAAAATGTGAAACGCGCTCTCTCTCTCTCTCCTCCGAGAGTGCCATGAGACAATAAAGAATGGAGTAAAAAGTGCAAAGGAGAAAAATATGACGGAGAGGAAAAACTGTCCTTTGAGAGAGACGAGACAAAGAATGAGAGTTAAAAAAAAAAAAAACAGAAAAAGAGAGTGAAGGTTTTCAGACGGGGTCAGAAAGCTTAATGCATTTCTAATGGCAGGTACCTTTAGAGTAACAAGATTTTGTATTATTATTTTAAAGGAGGACAAGTCGGCAGAGGGATGATAAGTGAAGGGAAAAGAAAAACTGACAGTCCAACTTATGCAGAGCCAGGTGTGTGTGTGTGTGTGTGTGTGTGTGTGTGTGTTGGGGGCGGAGGGGGCGGTGCAGGGCTGTGATGGCCTGGTGTCAGTCACCCCATGGCAGCTCCTTAACCCTGTAATTTACCACATCACTCTACTCGAGCGATGGGACCACTGTGCCTCTGGCGTGGTGTTCTGTTTGTGTGTGTGTGTGTCTGTGTGCGTACGTGTGTGTGTGTGTGAGAGAGAGAGAGAGAGAGAGAGAGTGTGAGTGTGCGAATCTGTGAGAAAGGATTGTTGAAATGTCAAACGAAATGTCTGGGATCCTGCCTTCGTCTCAGACCTCTCTCTCTCTCTCCCCCCCCTCCCCCTCCCCCTCCCTCCCTCTCTCTCTCTCTCTCTTTCTCTCGCTCTCCAGATGTGAGCGAGCAGCAGCCCTGGAGGTGATTGGCACATTTGATCCCAACTTGTTTTCTGAGCTCACGTCAGCTGCAACCTAAACAACACGTGTAAGTACCCCCAAAGTATGCTCAACCTTTTCAACAAATCATCACTTTTCTTAATTGCATTCACAAGCCACTGTGGTGGATCCATCCTACACAGAAACCAAAAGAAACGGGCTTTATATACAACCATTCCACCCCATAATAGAATACTTAATATGAGAAACACCCCTTTCTTATATCAGGTGAGGCAGAACACGTGACGAATTGGCTAACAAGCATAGGGGAAATAAAGGACACATTAAACCAATAATATAACATTTTCATCATTCATTTATAGACTAACAAAGTGTCTGGGTTAAATTCCATCTATTCCCCCCCCCCTAGCCAAGCCATATACATTTTCCTCTCACCTTGGCCAAGGTGAGTATTTTTTTTTTTTTTTAGTGGATAAAATCAATGAGAGATTTCAGATGTCTTAAATCCACCAACTCTATCACTATCTCATTTTTTTGCGACCAAATAATCTCTTATTTTTTAAAAAAGGTCACTATATAACCACAGTACATTCGACAGTCATGCTATAGTTTTCAGAAAAGCAAAAATAATTTTGAATATTTTACCAAATAGAGTTTCTGGAGCATCAAAAGTGTGTATTTTAACCTGGGGAGATTTTAAAACGACACATTTAGAGGAAGGTGCGGCCTTTAGTTGGCTCATTCTATTCTGATATATGGTGGAAAGGTTAGGATCTGTCTCTTATACACATCTGGCCCCGAAAAATCCAAATTTTCAAACATGCCGAAAACACTCGAAACTCGCACAGCAGCATTCCTGCCTTCGTCTCAGACCTCTC
>JAFBJU010026070.1:24895-44943 GCA_016785305.1 Colistium nudipinnis | reverse complement strand
CCCTCCCTCCCTCTCTCTCTCTCTCTCTTTCTCTCGCTCTCCAGATGTGAGCGAGCAGCAGCCCTGGAGGTGATTGGCACATTTGATCCCAACTTGTTTTCTGAGCTCACGTCAGCTGCAACCTAAACAACACGTGTAAGTACCCCCAAAGTATGCTCAACCTTTTCAACAAATCATCACTTTTCTTAATTGCATTCACAAGCCACTGTGGTGGATCCATCCTACACAGAAACCAAAAGAAACGGGCTTTATATACAACCATTCCACCCCATAATAGAATAATTAATATGAGAAACACCCCTTTATTATATCAGGTGAGGCAGAACACGTGACGAATTGGCTAACGAGCATCAATTAGGGGACATAAAGGACACATTAAACCAATAATATAAAATGTTCATCATTCATTTATAGACTAACAAAGTGTCTGGGTTAAATTCCATCTATTCCCCCCCCCCCCTAGCCAAGCCATATACATTTTCCTCTCACCTTGGCCAAGGTGAGTATTTTTTTTTTTTTTTAGTGGATAAAATCAATGAGAGATTTCAGATGTCTTAAATCCACCAACTCTATCACTATCTCATTTTTTTGCAACCAAATAATCTCTTATTTTTAAAAAAGGTCACTATATAACCACAGTACATTCGACAGTCATGCTATAGTTTTCAGAAAAGCAAAAATAATTTTGAATATTTTACCAAATAGAGTTTCTGGAGCATCAAAAGTGTGTATTTTAACCTGGGGAGATTTTAAAACGACACATTTAGAGGAAGGTGCGGCCTTTAGTTGGCTCATTCTATTCTGATATATGGTGGAAAGGTTAGGATGTGTCACCCCTCCATCAGGGACAGGATGTAGAAGGATGGCATTTAAAAAAAAAAAAAAAAGAAAAGGCCATCGTTCAAATACACTGTTTGTATTCTGTACATCCACTGTCACCAGACTTGTACCCTCCATCTACAGTATACACAGAGGAGGATGCATAGAATAATAGTGTGAGTGTGTGTGTGCGTGCACCTAAATAAATGTCTGAATGTTTGACTCCTGTTGAGAGGAATCCAGGTATCTAAAAAAAAAAAAAAAAGGCTTCCATTGTTTCACCAGTCCTTGTTCACTCTCAGGAGAACCAGTCTCAGATAAATATTGACTTATATTTACATTCTCACACATGGCACATTGTGCAGAGGCTGCTCTTTTATGTGTGCGTGCGTGTGCGTGCGTGTGCGCGCGCGCACATATGGTGCACACACTCTCCGTGTTGTATGTAACCACCCAGAAGGCAGGGTTGAAGAACGAGGTCGTAGTTCCTGTTGACCGTCTTTGAAAGAGGAGCCTTATGTTTCGCCTCCTTCCTTTGATGTTTTAAAGCACTCCGTTTACCAGTGTAGGGACAACACTGGCCTCCACCTCCACCGCCCTCAGGCTCTGTGCACCGTCCCCACACAGCTCCGCAGGGGCACAGGTAACCCACGGCAACCTCCGCCAGGAACCACTGCGAGTGTGTGTGTGTGTGTGTGCGTTTGGAAAACGTGTTCAAAGTGATCTGCTGCATAGTTTTTTTTGAAATCATGAATAAACTTTATACACAATACAGTAGATAGAAAAAAGCTAATCAGAACAATATTTGGTGTTACCATATGTTGCTTTTTTATTCTGCCTGGAGGAGCCCGGCAGCTCCACAGAACAAGCTCTCCAGAACTTTTAGGTTAGCAGGAACTAAATGAAAGCTTGCTGAAATGAGGTTTTCCTTCCAAAAGGGCTGACTTCCTCTCTTAAAAAGAAAAAAAAAAGATGGTTAGGAGAGGATGAGAGAATCCTCTTATGTCGGTAAACTCGTTACGCCAATGCCGCCATGCCTTGCTAGCCCCAGCGTTTCCATGGCACCCGGTGTTATCTGTGGGTATTTTTGTTGGGACTTTCGTTTTGTGGGGGGGAGGGAGCGGATGGAGAAATGAATGAAGCAACGCAGCAATATAAAAAAAAAAAGCTGCTTATACCCTTTTTAACAAATTTGAGTTGAGAACATTGCCTTTTTTTGTGGCATGTTTCTCCAAACTGTCTTATTGTGGCCCTTTGGTGAATGTCGGCCCCTCCCACACTGAACCCACGACCGGCCTCCAGGAATCATAGTTAACTAAGTGTAGGAAAAAAAAAAAAACTGAAAAAAAGTGCATTTCTCCGCCTGCATTGTCTGAGCTGTCATCTCCAAAGTGTGCGTCCGTCACTGCTCACATGTGTCATGTGTGAACCCGGGCTTCGCCGCCCCCGACCTCGTCTCAGTGTCGGCCTGAGCTCATGTGCACGTCTGCGTTCGTCGTTTGTGTTGTTGCGCGGTTTGTAATTAGTTGACAGGTGCACCCCCTTTTTTCTAGTAATACAGGTATATCTAGTACAAGAAGTTGTGCGTCAAAAGATTGTTATGTTGTGGCACGGTTGTCATATTGTTACCTTTTATATGAATTCCACTTTCTATCATTTTCCCAATAAAAATCTTTAAAAAAAATATCCCATATACTTTTTGTGCTTTGTTATCCGTACTGTACATCACTCCCGATCTTCACACACGTTAGTGTGTGTGTGTGTGTGTGTGTGTGTGTGCGCGCGTCTGTTTGGGGTTGTGGGTGTGTGTGCGCGCTTTGTTTGACCTTCAGGCCTAATTATGTCAATCTATTATGTCGTCTGGCCAAGATACTCATCTGTAGCAGTGTTTGGTCATTCTGCTCCTCTCATTTGTTCTCTCTCTCTCTCTCTCTCTCTCTCTCTCTCTCTCTCTCTCTCTCTGCAGACTCGGGTTTCGCTCGCCCGTCTGATGGCGTTCTGCCTGGCTGAGCTGCACTTGTGGTCCACCAAGGGCTCACTCCAAGTTAAAGGTAGCTCCTTATCTCCATGTTCCATCTCCCTCTCTCTCTCTCGCTCGCCCCCTCTCTCGCCCATCTCTCTTTTTCCCTTTCAGTCCGTCTCGCTCCGTCTCTTCCTGTCATCGCTCACTTTGTTTTCACACCTTCACCTCGCCGCCGTGCGTCTGAGTTTACAGTCAGACTCTCAGTCAACACCAATTGTCGCCCTGTCTGTTTTCACTTTCTCCAGGCCCCACTTCAAATGTCCTCCCTTTCTGTTGAATTACACCCCACATTATCTGTGTGTATTTAACACATGCAACTGGATTTTTTTTTTTTTTTTTTTACATAACTTAATCCATCAATTGTCGTTGACCGCAAGTCACTCAGAGCAACCTGTCAATCATCAGCGTGCGGTTAATTTGATCCACAGGGTTTTCCAATTTCCGCAAGTAGATAGAAACAAATGAAAATCTCCGCAAAGACCTTCAGTGAAAAATAATTCCAATTGTGCTTCTAATTGGCTTATTGCTCCACTGCCAGTGATGAGGAAATGATGATGCGGGCTCCTGACGCCTACACTACCCACAATGCCTATGAACTGCCGGCAGTTGAGTTGGAGAACACGTAATGTGTACCGTTGTGACTAAGTAAGATGAGAAGCCTCCCTGGGGATTTGTCTCGTGATTTTCTTAACTTTTGAGCAATTCTTCATAAATTCAGTAGAACTTTCTGCCGGTTTGCTGCGTTTCCTTGCCCTTCACCTATCGGCCCATCTCCTACGTCTGAGGAAAATGCTCTTTTTACTCCATTTTCTTGTTTTCCCCTCCCTTCCATACCGTCTCGTCTTTCACAGTCTGCTGAGCCTTAGACAAAGATAGTGTCTCTTGGAGGCTGTGCTGTGTGTGCTGTGTGTGTGCTGTGTGTGTGTGTGTGTGTGTGTGTGTGTGTGTGTGTGTGTGTGTGTGTGTGGTGTGTGTGTGTGTGTGTGTGTGTGTGTGTGTGTGTGTGTGTGTGTGTGTGTGTGTGTGTGTGTGTGTGTGTGTGTGTGTGTGTGTGTGTCTGTGTGTGTCTGTGTGTGTCTGTGTGTGTGTGTGTGTGTGTGTGTGTGTGTGTGTGTGTGTGTGTGTGTGTGTGTGTGTGTGTGTGTATCTTTGTGTTAATGTGTATACACAAAGGTATGACAAGGTGTATATCCTAGGAGATGGTGACATATCCTTATTTGTTTGTTTCTTCCTGTTCTTTGGGGGTGTGTGTGTGTGTGTGTGTCTTCCTGGTATCTCGTAGAAACAAGGATGAAACATCCGAGGCCTGGTCGCTGAGCTGTGACGCTCCATATCGCCGCCTTCCTAACGCCTTACACACCCACCTTCAAAACAAAAAAACGCAACCTCCATAATTCTATGTCACAAACATGTGGTTTCTGTGTGAGATCCATGTTTGAATCTCTTCCACCTTTGACCTCTGAGCAGCTTCACAGGATTCCAGGATCCACGTGATTCCCTTAAAAACTCCAGATTTTACATGGTGCCATATTTGTCGAGTTTATCTCTCTTCTGCATTTAGTGCTGTGATACAAATGCAGAGGTTACATTTCCTCATTGTGCTTGTGTTTGCATGTGCATTTTGCGATGAATAAAGAAAAATAATAATAAAAATAATGTGGGTGTGCGTGCGTGTGGATGTTGTTGGTTTAAATACCGAATTCATCTGCATGTTTTATTTACTATTTCCTCTTGGGAAATCTCCATCAGCAAACGCTCGTAACTTACGGAACTGTGAGTGCATCCGTATCCAGGTGCGGTGTGGGTTTGTGTGTGGGTTTGTGTGTCTGCCATCAGCTCTCCGCCTGTATTAGTGTGACCTGGCCTCAGGAGCTGCATCAGCGGCAGCAACAGTAGCGTAGCGATAAAGAAACGATGTGTTGTGCGAATTTGAGTCTGGCCGCTTACGGTTTCGGGCCTGCAGGAATAACACCGACCAAAAAAAAAAAAAAAACTGGCTCAGCTCAGCAGTTTGTGTATGTGTGAATGTGTATGTTGGACATGTGTATGTATGTATTTTCCGCTGAGTCTGTGCATCTACTTGTAAATATGTATATGGTTGGTGAATGTGTGTAAATCACAGCCTGTCCCTCAGGTGGCATGGGTGAAGGCAGAAACCTGTCTATATTTATGCCCCCCTATGCCCCCACCTCCTCCCTCCCCTCCATTTTAACTCGGACCCCCAAGCCCCCCCTCCCCCCTCCTAGGGTCTTATCTAAACTGTGGGGCTGGCAGACGGGACGGGCCACTGGCTGATAGCGATTGTTTATCCCATGCTGCGAAATTGCTGATCTGTCTTCTGCTTTTTCCTGACAGCAAGATGTTCATCTCTCTCTCTCTCTCTCTCTCTCTCTCTCCTTCTCTCTCTCTCTCTACCTCACAGATACAGATATTGGCACCTATCAGTACTACGATAAAGGAGAGCCAGGTAAATAGTGTTTATATTGGATGTGTGTTTGTATTTAAGATAAGTTGCCTTTGCCTTGTTTTTTGGAATGTATGAGATTTTCTTCTATGTGCAGAAGAGATTTTTTTTTTCTGCTTCCTTTGCGCACACAAGCAGAAAACACACACACACACACACACACACACACACACACACACACACACAGATTATTGGTCCTGCTCATTTCGGTGTCTTACACCCTTTAACCACACGTACACTTGTCCACATAGAGGCTATTAGAATGAAGGATTTACACCCTAAAACCTTTGATTACACATGCGCGCGCACACACCATACAGCGATAGGAAAACTAAACTGTTGACTTTCTCCCAGATCACATAGCACGAGGCCCCGTGTAGTCCGGCCTCATATTGCCTGAGGCCCGGAGACATCCCCTTCCATCAGGAAGAGCTCAATTCGCTCCCCCGCAGCACTGGGGATGATGGCTCATGCTTAGCATTTTCGATAAAACATTTTTCATACACTTGCATTGATTTAAAAAAAATAAAATAAAAAAAATAAATAAAAAAAAACAATTTTAATGATCATTTCATTCTGCGGTTAAAACTCCAAATTAGGCGACTTAAGCTTGAGTAAAGTCATTTTAGTCATGATTACATTAATTAAACATTTGGTAAATATATATTGAACACAGCCTTCCTCATGCGGCATACATGTAGCAAAATGATCATTTATTTAGAATTGCGGGAATAGTTTCATGCACTAAATGTTGTGATCATCTGCATGTTTTTTCTTTGTTACTGTGCCTGTTTCATATGTTTCCTCCTCTCTTTCTTGATTTCCTCATCTTTGTCTCAGTTGTTTTGTCTCTCACCATTTGGTTCTTTCACATCTTGTGTACAGTACGTCTCTGTGCCTCGCTCTCATATCACGGGGTTTCTCTCCCCCTCTCTCTCTCTCTCTCTCTCTCTCTCATCTGAGAAGCTGCCTTCTCTTTCATTCCAATGTTCAGTGGGGAGACGATGCTCTCTCTCCAAATCCTTTCATTTGGAGGATTACTAAAGTGTGGCTTGATATCAGAGTGGAGGGAGGAAGAGGAGGAGGAGGAGGAGGAGGGGTGAGACGGAGCAGAATCACCCCACTAAAAGTATCACAACATTTTCACACAGCGGCGTAACCACAGCTCAGCTAAGGATTTGGCTGCATACGCGGCAGATTACATTAGATTAGATTAACATTCGTTTGTTTGATATTTTGTAGGGGCCACTGTGGCATTCAGCTTAAATGAAGGGGTAGAGAATCCGGATATGTGCTCCGTCAGGCAGTGAAAAAAGAATGACATCTACACTTTTATTGTTTTGGCTCTTATTAGTCGTCATGAAACATGATCGTATATATAAAATACAGTATATAATAACTTTTTAATCATAAAAGCTGAATAAGATCTATAAGTTTATAAGTTTATCTAAAATATTCTCATGTTGTTCTTCAGTCTGTTTTCCAGGCAGTTTATATATATATATATATGAGTGTAAAGCAGTGTGTGTGTGCGTGTGTGTGTGTGTATGTGTGTGATGTCTGCTGACATTCACACCATTGACAACTTTTAGAGACAACAATTGTTTGTTTTTATTTCTCTGATCATTCCTCATACTCCCACTAGAGGGAGCCTCCGGCTCATCGGAGCGGCTCCGGGGTCCCCGAGCGGCCCCGGGGCCCCCCCCCCCCCCCTCCTCTTCCTCCTCCTCCTCCTCCTCCTCCTCCTCCTCCTCCTCATGATGCCTTCCCCGCCCAGCCCCAGAGCAGGTGCCCATGTCTGGGCCCGTCTGGCCCCTCACCCCCTTATCTGATTAATACTACTAATCCTGGAGGTGCTGGTGGCTGCCAGGAGGCCGGCCCACCGGACAGGCCACTTTCCTGCACACCCTGACCCGGCCGCAAGCCCCTGTCCTGGGTTATACTTTGCCAACACAGCCCTTTGGAGCTGAAAGCGGCTGGTCTTCTCCTCCTCTTCCTCTTCATCATATAAAGACTCGCATCCTTTATCCTGCACGCACAATGTTTGTTTTTTTTCTTCATATAACTGTATTCACTAAACCAACCTTTTGATTCTTTTGGGTTTTTTTTCCCCCCAGCCGCCTCCTTGGAGCATCACTACTACAATGAGAAACTCCAGTTCTGTGAGGGTGAGTGTTTCCAACACAGTGTGTATTCTTCATAGCCACCTCTGTGAGTGTGTGTGTGTGTGTGTGTGTGTGTGTTCTGATCATCTCACGAGAGAAATCACTGTCCTTTAGTCATCTGTCTCTACTCTTGTATCTCACACGGTAGCAGAATGCAACTACTCTTATCAGGAGACACACACACACACCCTCATTTACATCCATCTATTTACCTCCTCCTCCTCTTCCCACTCGTTCCTAATGGAGAACCCCACTCTTCTCTATAGTGGTTTGTTTCAGCGAAGATGTGAAGGAGGACTGTGAAACAAACAGATAGGAGTGCGATGGCCATATATGGGGGAAAAACAGCAGCGCTTCCCCCCCGCCCCCCCCCCTCCCATTGAACTTGTTGTGTACGAGTGGGCAAAGGCAAGATGCACCAATTCAATTATTCTTCCCCACCAAAAATTGAGGGACGATGGGAAAATGAAACGGCATGGGCCTTGCGTTGTGGTGTGTTTGGAGATATGGGCTGCTCACTGTGAGGTGTTGCCTTTGGGAGATAACACAACTCTTGAAAATGGAGTCAATGAGGCCCCCACCACTGCCATGTTCTTAAGAAATGAAACATTTAAATAGTTTATCAAGCCAAAACCTTAACACCAGATTCCTCTCAGGGCCTTTGCTTCAGTAACACAGGTTACCTGAAGGCATCCTTTTGTTAAATCTACATTTTTTATTGTTTTATTGAATTTCTAATCGTATCATTGTTTGTTTTTTGTCTTGTTTTCCCACCATGAAAGACTAAATTATTGAATAAATAATGCTGCTACAAATGCATGACAAACGGTTAATGATGAATGAACTTATTGTTTCTGCACTTTTTGGGACTGAAACGAGTTTTTCAAAGGTTCCTCTGTTAAAGAGGCAGTTATTATTTTTTGCATACATTAATGAACAGTTTCGTCATTTTTTTAAATGTTTTACGTTTGTCTTGTGTCTCTTTATTTGACCCCTTGTCACCAGCCTTTGTTGGCCAGTTTTTCATGCTTAGATGCAAGCCCAGATAGAAAGTTCAACCCTTTCACCCTTTTCCGGCCTTCTAAAGTCCCACGAGTACCTTCTTAAAAAAAAAAAAATTCTCTTATATCTGTTTAAAAGTTGAAGTCACATGATCCTGAGTTTTTTTTTTTTTTTCTTGTGTCCATAGCTCGAGGCTATTCGTGGACCCCCAGGAACCGCCGACCAGAGAAGCTCCGTGATTCGCTGAAGGAGTTGGAGGTACCCCCCCCCCCCTCTCTTCCTCCCTCGGGGGATTTACGGAGTTTTCCCTTTCCGAAACGGCCGATTGATTAACAAATAGGGGCATTCTCTCTCCTTTCTCCGTCCCCCTGTCCTTCCCGTTTGTTCTCCTCTCTCCCGCTCCTCTCTCATCACCTCTCTTTGGGCCGAGCTCTGTCATCGAGGGGGATATTTGAGGGGATCAGGGGGCTGCAGGCCTCCCCCCTCCTCCTCCTCCTCCTCCTACGCCTCCCCCCTTGTCTTCCTTCCCCTTCCCTTCCTCTCCCTTCATTCATCCCCCTCTTCCTCCCCCTTTCCTCTGTACTTGTGGCAGTACAGACCGAGCTTTGTTTGCTGGAACCTGTCTGTTACCCACACACATACATACATTCTCTCTCTCTCCCTCCACCCATCCGTCTCCCTCCTCTCACCCATAACTATTGTCTGAAACTAGAAACACCCCAGCTCACCTCCATGGCCCTCTCCTCTGTCCCCTCCGTCCCTCTCTCCTCCCATCCAATCAACCCCAGCTGGGTTTGGAATGTGGCAGGAATGACCGACCGTGCACACGCACACACACACACACGCACACACACAGGCAGATCTTACCTGCATGCCCCTCCTTACTCCCTCCCTCCCCTCCCTGAGCAGGAACTGTTGCCGTGGCCACCTGTGGACACCAATTGTCCAGTACGTGTGCCTCCGTCATAATTTATTCGCGTATGGGAACCAAAAAAAAAATTATAGAGAAAATATCAGCATCTCACAACTTTGAGAGGAAAGCAGTGGAAAAACATCGCACTGCCTGATATGTACTGTTTAAATGAATTACGTGTGTGTGTCGTCGTTGTCGTCGTTGTTGTTGTTGTACATCTCTGTTTGTTTATTTTCTCTCTCTTTATCCGTCCTGCTCATTCAGGAGCTGCTGCTGACCAGCACCTGTGTTCACACCAGATGGCGAAACAAGCATTGCTGCCAGGTACACACCCTCCTCAGCCCACCACCTTCAGCACACAGACGCACACACATACAAAACTACACTCACACACATGCATGCACATATGCAGGCTTTTTTTTTTTCTACCTTCAATTTGTAGCAAAAGCTGAATTTATGTCCCCTGGTTTGAAAACTTGAAAACATCATAAAAATAAATAAATAACTGTGACATCATCCCTTAATGGATTAGACTGTAAGCCTGTTAAATGATGTTAGATTTATATAAAGCTGTATCAGGATACAACAGCGGTTTTTCCTCTAAATCTCTAAATATCAATGTGATAAATGAGGAAAAAAATAAGAAAATAAATGAGTGGTTTCCTCCTGCAGTTGATGCTGTCCAGCGGAGTTCTGGTGACTCTGAACCTAAACGGACCTCAACTTGAACAAGTGTGTGTAGACCGCACGTTAGTGGGACGACTACCAGCCAACACCGTCACCGATGGTCAGTACATACACACACAAAAACACACATTCTATATGACACCGTGTATTAACCGTTCAGCTTAAAAAGTTTTTTTTTTTATTCTTTGAGCCAAGTCTGGTACACAGTGCATTGGAGGCATTCTTGAATTAGTTTTGCATATCCAACTTGTCCCTTATTGCCGTAAAAAAAAAAAAAAAACCCTCTCTTGCGTTGTTGTTATTTACACGTCCACATGGCCGAGACACACATACAAAAGTAGACATTCACATTTTAAAACCACTTAAACACACACACCTCACACTATCAGCACAGTCTGTGTGCTCTTCCACCTGCTCACCACACACACACACACACACACACACACAAACGCACACCCACCACTTTGTCAGGCAAACACACGCTCACACAAGTGCGGACTCACACGCACAGCAGGTGCCACAGGTGAGCGCGGCGACTCTGCAAGCTAATTGCGGGCAAATCCTTTTGTGCGCGCTGTGTCCAGGGGCCTTCCCTTAAGAGCATCCATCAGTGTTTTTCCTCCATCGCGCTTTCCTCCAGGGAGCCCCGCCCCCTCGCTCTGCGCCCTCTCTCGCCCCGCAGAGCTGGCAGGAGAGAACGAGGGGCCGTGGACACCGGCCCAAATCTGCTAATTATTTCTTTCTTTCTGTATCAATTATTTGTTCACAACACCACCCGCCCCACTTCCGCCCAGGGTCTCCAGACACCTGATAAAGCCCCCATAGTGCACACACACACACACACACACACACACACACACACACACTCTCTCCCATACGCACTCACACCTTTTCATATGTAATTACAGCCTTTTTTGTCTAAGACAACAAGCACTTACCATATGTCCACTTTTTTTATTACACACACTATTTATTGACATACATGTCCAGAGCCCGGAGTCTCACGCATGCTCACGCACACACTAAAACACACAAACACTGAGGAACACACTTACACACAGATACACACCCAAGTACACACTCACACACACACACACACACACACACACACACACACCCCCATTCACCTCCCGCTGCGCTCCATTCAAAGCCTCAGAGGCACTAATTATTAGAGTAATGGTTGTGAGAGATTGGGTTCCGGGCATGTGTGTGTGTGTGTGTGTGTGTGGGGGGGGGGGGTTGTTGTCGCATGTTAGAGGCTGTCCTCACATCTGTCACTTGTTAAATTAGCCTGAGACTGTTAGAGTAGAGGGCCATCCAGACCCGATCACACCAAAACATTTACAATGTACAATTATTGCAACAATTACAGTCGTGGTGTGCATGTGTGCGTCTGCACTGTTGTGACACATGCTGCTGTGTGTCGAAGTGACTTATTACTGCCTGCATGTAATTGCGCAGTTAATCACTGCAGTGTCAGGTGATGGTACAAAATATATTGTCAAATATAGGCCTCAAACGTACAGTTGTATATCTAAATATAAGCTTTGTAACAGGGGTAAGGCAATTTGATGCTGCTCGTGAAACAAATTGAATAACATTCAAGCAGTTTAACACATAACATAATACAAATGTAGACTAATATCTGGTGTCTTCATGCTATATGCCTGTCGGGTGACTTTTGTGTCTTTGCTGAGAAGCAAAATGGCTTCTGTTAAATAAAGCAGATGCAGCATTAGATTATTATTTTCACAGATCATTTGAAATGTCTTTGTCCTGAATTTGTATGGACAGAAAACATATTTTCAAAAAAAACCATTCCGTGTTTGAACGCTGAGGTAAATCCCTTCCTCATTTTTTTTATCCTGCATGTATTAAACCGTGTGTTAGGCCCGATATGCTTTGTGCATTTTTCGCCTCAGCTGCCAGCTCTTTTTTTTTCTTCCACCACGTGAATGTCCTCTCTTCAACTTTCGTCCGTGTTCCTGCCGCCAACTCTGATTGCATCACACCGAGCTGCAAGATTAGGTACATTTTGCACCATCAAAGTATTGCCAGCCTTCCTTTGGCCCGACGGCTGGGCCAAGCTGCGCATATGCTCCGCGATTAAGCATCCTTAAGTGATTTTTCATAGCCGGTTTTCATTTACCCGTGTTTAAATGTGCTTTGGTTAAGCCCATTGGCCTCTTATGTCAACATGCTGCTGAGGAGATGGCATTAAATGGATTTAGGCGACTCTCTGAGTGCGTGTGTGTGTGTGTGTGTGTGTATGAGTTCAGGCTATGTGCATGCTTTTAACATAAGACGCTGTTGCTTTGTTTTATTCCTTCTGGATGCAAATTTGCAATGTGAAATGTTGCGTGTGTTTCAATATCTGTGTAGCTATCTGAACATGTATGTGTTTGTATGTGTCTGCCTCTATGTATGTGTGTGTGTGTGTGTGTGTCTATCATGGTGGGTCATGAAGGTCTGGCCCTTAATGCCAAATCAGCCACCTGGTCCCAGATTGGGCCACAGCCTGGTTTCACGTCCCTGCCTTCATTTGAGACCGAATGGGATTAGTCCTAATCCCGTAGACACCCATAGAGATCAATACTAAACTGCATTTAACTTGATTTGTCTGTAATCTATTGCAAAGATGCTTACCATTGCATTAAACATCATCGTTGGGGAAAGCCGAGGCCGCATTAATGGCTGCGTTTATTTATTTATTTTTTTCACAGGTTTAAGACTTGGACCAGTTTTTATTACAAATGCGTAATAATCCAACTTCAACACGAGGACAGACTCAATTGACCTGATTTAAGATGCTATTATTATTATTTTTTTCTCCCCCTATATTTATAAGCAATGTTTCATTCATGAATATTTATTATATATTAATTAGATTTATTTTATTTTTTTTATTTTTTTTTACACAACATGATGATTGTGAAGTGTAATCATACCAATACCCACACATTTATAAATACACGCGTGCCGTGGTTAATTGCCGGTTAGATTTCTAAATCTCGGGGTGCAGCCTCACTCGTTCAACTCAAAGCAGGATATCTGAGAGACATGTGTAACAACCCCCCTTCGTTCCCATTTAATTGGTTTCATAAACAGATTAATTTGAAGGAGAGGGGGGCTTAATTGCTAATCAGCGTTTCCACGCAGCTCCCGAAGAGTTGAACAGGATCAAGTTTTCACATTTCAGCACAGAAAGGCCTCAGAGCCGTCGCTACGCCGACAGGAGGGGGAAGAGAGAGGGAAAACAGGGGAGGGAGCAGGGAAGAGGGGATGAGGAGAAGTGAAGACAAACGAGTGGGGAAACTATGTGGAAAGAAAAGTTAAGGAGAGGACAGAGAAAGTAGACGGAAGGAAAAATAAAGGAGGGAAGCCAGAACTTCTCTTTTCCTCTTCCAAATTAGTCAAAATTAAGGTATACAGTTTAACATGGGTATTATTATTATAATAATAATAATTATTATTTTGATGGTACTGTATTTTAATATAGTCACAAAAAAACAGAATGTATTGGCCTGTGAAGAATAACAGTCCTTTTATTCAACAATAAGCTGTTTTTACTTTTAAATGTGATATTATGTGCTGATGTCCTTCCCAGCCGTGCTGAGCGACAAGATGATTCTGCTGTCCTTCCTGGAGAAGAGCCAGGTGGCTGCAGTCTACCTGAACAAAAAGAGCCCGGACCCCCCGGAGAGGAGAACAGACAAACTCTCCCCCTCTGAAATCAAGGTACGGGTGGAGGGTTGTGTGTGTGTGTGTGTGTGCGTGTGCACGTTTGTGCGGTTAAGTAGGCGTTACTGACGGACAATGATGTTTTTCTTTTATCTCGTTTTTTTTTTTTTGTCCTCAAATGAAACGCCGAAACTTGAAAAATATATTTAACTATATTATAAAATGAGGAATTGGTCGCATCTTCTTTATTGTGAATAGATGATTGGATGTTATGCTGCAAAAAGGTCAAATCACAGTTGAACAGGATCAAGTTTTCACATTTCAGCACAGAAAGGCCTCAGAGCCGTCGCTACGCCGACAGGAGGGGGAAGAGAGAGGGAAAACAGGGGAGGGAGCAGGGAAGAGGGGATGAGGAGAAGTGAAGACAAACGAGTGGGGAAACTATGTGGAAAGAAAAGTTAAGGAGAGGACAGAGAAAGTAGACGGAAGGAAAAATAAAGGAGGGAAGCCAGAACTTCTCTTTTCCTCTTCCAAATTAGTCAAAATTAAGGTATACAGTTTAACATGGGTATTATTATTATAATAATAATAATTATTATTTTGATGGTACTGTATTTTAATATAGTCACAAAAAAACAGAATGTATTGGCCTGTGAAGAATAACAGTCCTTTTATTCAACAATAAGCTGTTTTTACTTTTAAATGTGATATTATGTGCTGATTTCCTTCCCAGCCGTGCTGAGCGACAAGATGATTCTGCTGTCCTTCCTGGAGAAGAGCCAGGTGGCTGCAGTCTACCTGAACAAAAAGAGCCCGGACCCCCCGGAGAGGAGAACAGACAAACTCTCCCCCTCTGAAATCAAGGTACGGGTGGAGGGTTGTGTGTGTGTGTGTGTGTGCGTGTGCACGTTTGTGCGGTTAAGTAGGCGTTACTGACGGACAATGATGTTTTTCTTTTATCTCGTTTTTTTTTTTTTGTCCTCAAATGAAACGCCGAAACTTGAAAAATATATTTAACTATATTATAAAATGAGGAATTGGTCGCATCTTCTTTATTGAGAATTGATGATTGGATATTATGCTGCAAAAAGGTCAAATCACAGTTTTAAATGGTGGCTATGCACATGTCTCCTCACACAAACATCTGGACTAACATGAACTGTAAACAATGAAATGTTGTCCAGTTTCTGTTGAACACAACAGGTTGGTTCAATATGAACACTGTGGGATCAATTCCCCGTTTCCCCGTTTCTGTCTATTAAGCCCTCATAAAGTGTGTGTGTGTGTATTGAGATCTGTTGTTGCTGTGTGTTAGTTGCAGGTTTGTTTATGTGCTGTCGTGTTTGTCCCCCCCCCCCCATGTGACCTCCTCCCCCTTCACTGGCTGGCTAACAGCTGACCCTGGCATTATCACATTACTGCCAGGCCCTTTTGTTGAAGTGTGTGTGGCTGCGTGTGCGTGTTGGTGTGTATCGTTCCTACAGCGCGACTGTCTCCAGAAGCAAAGTCCTGATAAGGCACACACACACACACACACACACACGCCCCCCCACCTCATCACATACACAATCATTCAGCCACCCCTGTCAATACATGTGCATGCAATATACACGTGCACACTCAGCTAACCAACCACACACACACACACACACACACACACACACACACACACACACACACACACACACGCATTGCCCTGGTCCAGTGGGCTAAGCTGGAGAAGGGAGAGTGTGTGTGTGTCTGTGTGGGGGGGGCGGGGGTCTGCTAAACTAATCCAACCCACAGAAAGTGGTTTTTGATTATTGCTGACCAGCAAACGCCAGCAAAAAATGAGAAGAGGGGGCGGAGGAGGGGGGGGGGGAGATAGAGTGTGTTATTAACCCAGTGATGTTCTGATTTTATTTTTATTTCCACTTTTCCCATTTCTAATCTGTTACTGATCTCCTGCTCAGCTGTTTGGCACAACGCTTTGTTCCCTTTATCATCACGTGTACATCCATTCCATTTTCACTCGCCTCTGTATTTTCTCCAAAGAAACCCCCCGCCTGCCCCCCAGGGGGCAAGAAGGCCGGACATGGCCCGCTGAACCTGAAATCTGCTCTTCTTATACAGTGCAGCTTGTCAATACACTAATTTCTGCATGTTTCTGAACCTTTTTATACCTTTACTGAAGAGTGTGTGTGTGTGTGTTATCAAATGTATGAAGACATTCCTCTAATCCCACTTTGGAAAACAAGCTGTTTAATTTAAATGTATTTTTCTTACATCTCTTAACATTTCTACACAAACCTCCCATTGATCGACTAAAACAATGCCAATTATTCTACTTTTCATTTTATTTATGCTTTTTATTGTGTGTGTGGGTGGGGGGGGGCGTGTGGTTGCTAATGTATGCTCAGCCATCCCCTCTGATAGCTGGTTTATTGGTAGTGTGCGTGACTGTAATTAAGGAGTGTATGGAAGGCCTGTGAATATTGTGTGTGTGTGTGTGTGTTTTGTGTATCGCAGACCTGCAGTAGAAGGTGCTCCTGGTTAGAACAATGTTTGTTAAATAAGTGTGTTTGTTTGCTCTCAGTGCGTCTAGAAAAGTATGTGTTGATAAGCCATTTTTATTTATGTACTTGTGTGTTTTTGTGCATACATGCATGCACTCGTGTGTGTGTGTGTGTGTGTGTGTGTGTCTGTGCGTGATTGTGTGCCCCGAGCGCCACGAGAGCTCATTACCGTGCGTCTCTTTGTTGTGGCCTGTAGAGCGTGGCAGACCTTCCCCAAAAATATGCACATCACTAAAACAACAAGCCCGACAGAACAAAACAGACTCCGACATTAATAATGGAAGATAAAAAACACACACACACACACACACGCAACAAGCCTTGACGTGACGCAAACAGAACCGGGGAAGGACAGGCCCAAGTTTTAGAGCTTCAGGTGTTTGAACGGGTGAATCCAAAGAGGATGAATCAGGATCTTTATTTTAACTTTGTTGTTTGTTGTCGGTATATTCTGAGTTGTCTGCGTTTTTGGGTCTACGTCCACGTCCAGGTGATGTGTGCTGAGCTGAGTCCTCAGAGTCTGAGGCTCCACAGACACGTGGGACTCAACCGTCTTCAGGACGTGGCTGCGTGCTGGTGGAACCCGGGCCCGCCCGGTGAGGAGGCGTGGCCCGTCGAGGAGGCGTGGCCATGGACCCCCACAAACGGCCACAGGAACAACCTGGTCCTCCTCAGCTGCTCGCCCGCTGACGGCCTCAAGGTGAACACGCACAAAAATACACACGCATAATCCAGACTATATTTTTGCACTTTTTTTTTTTAGACGCACAATTTTGTTATTTCTTGTATTGTGGGCTTATTTGGGGTTTTGGTCTGGTATTCATTGGAGTGTAAAGCAGCTCAGGCTGATATCGATGGAACTAATAACGCCTTTCGACAAAGTTTTGAAATGCAGGTTTAAAACATCAGACGTAGACTGTGTTGCCACACTTACCCAGATTAGAACCAAGAACCAACCCTTTACCTTTGCGAGCATATGGGGCGGGTCATTGGAGATTTCCCATCCGGCCTACGGTTTTAATTTGACTTTGAGAAGGTTTCTGACCTTGTCCCGTTGCAGAGGCCTTGTGGGGTTACTGCAGGAATATCAAACCGTGCGGTTCTTGTGTAAATGGAGCAGGAGCCCTGTGTGTATTTTTGGCAAAAAGTCAAATATGGAAGTGTGTGGAACGTGGACCACTGATTCTCTGTGATTCACAGCCTGGGAGTGCAGAGTGTCCTCTTAGGTGACCTCGGTGTCCTGCAAAGAATCCATCAATTTATGGTCTTGAAACTCTCAGTCGATGATCTGTACCTCGCTTTGTGTGTATTTTATCTTTTGTCACTTCACTTTAAATCAAGTTCATTTGAAAAAATGTCTCGTTGGACTTTACAGAGATCGAGCTGAAGCAGTTAAATCTAACAAACTGGATATACTGTATATATATATATATGTATATGCAACAAAAGTGACGCAAGGACACGGAGAGCAACAGCCGCTGTAACAAAATTTGACTTTAAGGCTCTTTTTTTTTTATGCCTTTCAGACCCATTCGAAGCCAAAACATTTTTTGTTTAACTAAAGAAAATTGATTTTCCCTAGACACACACACACACGCACAGTAAGGACACACGTTGTAAGACGGCCACAAAGCAGCTGTTTTGAGTGGTGTCTCTGTGGATTTGTCTCCTGGAGGGTGGCACCTCCACGTCTCCCCGTGTGATAAATACGCGGGAGAGCTAAGCTGTGGTACGGTGCGACGCCTACACATTCTGGCTGGGGAAAAAAAAAACAACCCGTGACCCTGTTTTGTTTCAGCGCAGGTTTTTAATTTTTTTTTTGGCCTCGTGCCGAAAAAAAACAGATGAAAGATTCCAAAATGGGCGAACCGGGCTTAACTCCTTCTCCTCGCACCGCGTTTTTTATTTTTTTATTAAATACCTCCTGTAAGCGTATGCAAAATATTCACCACACCGCACGAGGAGACTGTGTGAGAGATGAGCGTTACCAATCGCATGTTGGAGAAAAACAAATTCATGCAGGAGAGAATGGAGGAGGGATGGGAGGTAGTGTGTGTGTGTGTGTGGGGGGGGGGGGGGGGGGGGGGGGGGGGGGGGGGGGGGGGGGGGGGGGGGGGGGGGGGTGCATGCACATGAATATTGAAATAATCAAAGCAGATGCTGTTCACTGCTTCTTGTTTTTGGAACGCTCTCCACGTTTATCACACTCCTTCACCTAGTTTATTCTCTCCATCCCCCCCCCCCCCCCCCCCTCCCTCCTCCACGCTTCGGGAAAACATTAAAGTCTCTTTTGCGGGTTTTCCGCAGCATCGTTTGCTCTAATGAAAGCGTTTGTTGTCAGTTTTAGCGTTTGTTGTCATTTTTTTTTTTTTTTTTTTTCAGATGCGCAGCGTGAAATTAAGCGAGCAGTTTATATAAGAGCCGTGGCGGGAATCAAACGCCGGGCACACATCGGGAGACGCCAGCGACTTCAATCACTTCAAGCTCATATATGTGTTCCTTTTGTTCCCGCCGCTATCTGACGCACTAAGCCAATTTTCTAGCCAGTCTCTCGGCATTTAAAAAAAGTCTGATTTCTTTCCCTATGTGGTCTTAATTTATATGCCCCCCCCCCCCCCCCCTTTATTCCCCCCCCCCCCTCCCCCCCCCATTTCCAATTCTCCTCCAAACACACACACACACACTTAAACACACACACTTACCACATAAACACACTGATAAGTGGAGCCACGGCACACAGGGGGTTGGATGGTGGCATGGGGAGGAAAACACATACATATTTATTTATTTTTATTCAATCAGTTAACATTTTCAATGACCCCCCCCCCCCATTTTCAAACCCCCCCCCCCCCCCCCCTTCCCTGCTTAAAAAATATACACACTTACCAACATACACAAACAAACCGTGTCCCGGAATTTTAATAATCTTAATGAAAAGGAAAAATACCCGATTTATTTCTTGCATTTGAAGTCACCCTTTTTTCTGCGTGCGTGTCTCTGTGCCAACGCACTTATTTAGTTTGTGTTTTTGAAGGCGCGTGGCTATCCTGTTATCGGTCACCAAGCGTTTTTTTATTATTTTTTTTCTGCAGTTTTTCTTATTATTCACTTCAGCACCGTGTGGTGTGGCATTTGTCTTTAGTTTTAACAACAAATGGCGAAAGGCAAAAGGAAGTTTGTTTGGTGGAGAGCTCAGGGCTCTGGAATCATCATTTGGACCGCGAAAGGGTCGAGTGTGGCATCCAAAGTGCAGAATTAGGCCCCGCACAGGAATCATGGGAAAATCTTTCCCTCCTCGCCGCACGTACAGTGAGTCCAGAGGCGTCACGTATGGCGGTGAAGGTGTGAGTAACATTTTGGTGCAGTTAACCCATTGTGCTGCTTTTTTTTTTTTTTTTCCTCACATGAGTAACTCAACTCTTCCCCCTAATTCACATCCCTAAAACTTCCCACCTCATCCCTTCATCCCGTCTCTCTCCTCCTCGTCTCTCTCTGCTCCGTGAGCTGGAAAATTGGCATCAAAAGGCCACTGCTGTGAACAAGGGCCAGCCACACAGTGGGGCCCGTCCGCTTTATCTTTCGCGCCACGGAGAGGAAGAGAGGGAGAGAGAGAGGAGAAGAATAGTTTTGACCAGTCACTGAAACCAATAACCAAGTGAAAGCTACTTACTAGAGGCCTCAAGTCTCTCTCCCTCTCCCTCCCTCTCTCTCTCTCCCTCCCTCTCTCTCTCCCTCTCTC
>JAFBJU010026070.1:0-24718 GCA_016785305.1 Colistium nudipinnis | reverse complement strand
CTCTCTCTCTCTCTCTCTCTCTCTCCCTCTCTCTCCCTCCCCCTTGTTACTTCACCTTCACCTTCCCTCTCTTCTCCTCCTCTTTTGTGAGTTTTTGTCTTCCTCTCTTTTGACCTTATCCATGATTTTCCTATTTAATGCTCCCAGACTCAGGGAGTGTGTTACATTCAAGTGCCACAATATAGTAGGAGTTTACAGGCAAGGGAGTGTTTCTTCTGGGAATATGTCAATATTTAATAATATATGATGTATTAAACCAGTGCATGCTTACTGTAATTCAGAAGCACCTTCTAGACACTTCATTTAAGGACTGGCGGTTGTTTTGTCCAAATATATATTTATTATCATATTCCTCGTCATATGGCATCATACATTCATATTTTAGTGTAAAGCAGCCTCTCATAATGATATATGTATGTATATATAGAATATATACATACTACGATATGTAATACTTAACATTTGCTATAATCTTGCTTAGTAGAACCAGCTGAGCATGCAGGTTAGAAACAGCTCTGTCAGCTAACAACTATTAAATGATTTCTGTCATGTTTGTGTTTCATCATAGTTGCACATTTTCTCCCCGCCCTGTAAATCGTAAGTGCTGCGCTCTAATCTCCCAATCAGCCGCGTGGGTTGCCTTCGGGCGTATTTGAGCTTTTGCTCAGTCCACATGAAGTGGAAAAGGAGACACAGCGCCACCTCAGAGATGACCCGGCGTCTGAATGCAGCCGTGCTGACTCTGACAGATGTTGTGACTGTGAACGTGCAGTTTTGCGCTTTGTCATTTTTGGGGATTTATTGTGACACTTAATAATAATCATTTTCCATTTAAGCTCAGGGCCCAAATCGCCTCGTGAAGTTTAGGTAAATATCTATGATATCAAAGCATATATTAAATATAATTAAAATTGACCTTAAGATGTAAAGAGGTCCTATAGGTGTAGATGAATTTACTACGCCTTTCTCTATTATAATTGATGGTCTTTATGTAGATAATGGGACCATAAAACCAAATATTAGTGTGGACTTGGCCGTATTAACTCTGAGCTTGAGCTGACTCTGCTCCACCTTCTCCTCGAGGTTCACGGAGCTGAATCAGCTGCAGCTCCTCCTGAGCCGCGCGGTGCCATGCTGGGAAACCAACAATCCCCGTCCAGGGTGAAAAGATGGTGGTGGGAGACGTGTGACAGCTTCCTGTGGGAACACTTCCTGTGGACTTTATGCGTTATTATATTTGGGTGCACGTTTTATTTATGGATTGTGTCAATTTGTTCCGTGTTCCAACTGAGACACAGCTATCCAGAGAATGCACACACACACACACGCACACACGCACCCACCCCCTGGGGAGCAGCAGGATCTGGCTCTGGAGGATTATGGAGAGGGGAGAAAAACGGCTTTCAGGAGGACAGTCGTCTGTTTCTCTCCTGCTGGAGACCAGGCAAAAAAAAACAAAAAAAACTCTAAGTCCCTTTTTGGCAAACGCCGGTCAGCTTTGCAGAAAGGAAAAGGAAGGAAGCCTTTTCCTCTTTCTGTCAACACGGCGGAAAAAAGAAAGAAAGAAGGAATGGGCTCATTTGGCCAAAGCTGCCGAGCTGTGATGGAGCTTTGGTGAAATCTTGTGGAAGTGTCTCCCGTCAGCCACCCACGTTTTATCCACGGCGCCAGCCGTGACATCTCCATCGCCCACCGACCGATGGTGCTCCAGCAGCTCGGGGTCTGCGTGCCGTTTATATACGTGACCGTGGGTGGAACCGTCCTGGGCTTTCCTCCTCTTCTCTCAGTCAGGTACAGAGGAGCTCGTTTATCACCAGGTGCTATTGGAGGAGATATTGTTGACCTTGAGTTAAAGTTTAAGTATTTATTTTTTTTTTGATTGACAGCTGGTTGTTGAGAGAGTTGGACCGCTGTATTTTCTCCACGGTCCGGGCCTTCTGTCAAGAAATCGGTTATTATGGGCTGTTATGGATTTTGACTCCAGAACATCATAAAAATCTAATATAGTACCACATAAAAATGCTTCCACCTCACTTGGATCCGATTCCCAGAGGTTTCATGGGTTCATTTCTCCTCTCCCATCAGGTCTTGGGCTCTGTGCGGACCGAAGGTCACCCTCTGGACTGCAGCTTCAGCCTCCTGCAACCCTACCAGCTGCTGACGGTGGAGCTCCCCACCCGTCCCCCGAGGACCCCCGGAGACGGTTCGTGGGCCGATGCCTACGTGTACGAGTGCGCCCGCGGTCGCCTGCACCGCCTCTCCGTCACCCGCATCCCGCTGCCCTCTCCGCCCATCGCCTGCGCGCGCCACCCCTCGGAGACGGCCCTCCTCCTGGGCCTGAGCGACTCCTCCTTGGTTCTGTACGACCAGCGGCGGGGGGTCTCGCTCCTGGCCTCCTGCCCCGTGCCCCCCGGCCTCCTGGCCTGGCACCCGGCGGGTGCTGCGCTGGTGGCGGGGGGCGGGCAGGGGGAGCTGATGTGCTTCGACGCGGGCCTGGCGCCGCTGAAAGTGGCGTTGGTGGCGGAGGAGGCGGCGCCGGACTCCACGCTCAGACTGACCCAACACCTGCGCTGCTCCAGAGGCCTGGAGGGGCTGAGGTGGGCCGGGGGCCTGGACGGAGGCCCCGAGGGGTCAGACACGCTGTTGCTGGCCTTTCAGGGAGGTCCACTGGCTGCACTGAGGCTCAGACTAGGTAAGTCAATCCAGATCTGAGAGTTCCCTTAGAATTAATTCACTCTCAGCTTAGAAAATAAGGCGGCGGCAAAGTAAGGCTGCGTTTTTCCATTTCTACTCGATTAATCAATTCCTTTATTGATTGTCTATCTATAGGTTTCGTCATGTCCACAGTATGCCTACATGAGGCCTTCAGATCACTTGAATTGTTGGAGCAAAAGTTAAATACCCAATCGTATTCAATGAACTAATTATAATAACTTAGAATTATTTGTTTATTATTATTTATTATTTTATTGCCATTTAAACAGGTGAATCCAAAAACTTCATAACATGCACTGATACCATATATGAAATAATTATCAATCCTTCCTCGTCAATTATTGTCGTCTTCTAACGTACTCTCTTCAGTCTGAACTCCAGTCCCTCGCTGAGGGAAGTTAATTTGTGGACTGGCGGGAAGGTTAGCAGGAGTCATGCTCTCAGAGGTCATTCAATAATCGGCCCGGGCCACGAGGCCCTCCCCCCCAAGGTGCATTCTGGGATGCATTTTTCCGATAAATCGTTTACAGTGGCTGCGCGGTCCCTCAGGGCCCCCCCCCCCCCTCCAGATAAAGTTTGCCAATCAAAAGCAGAAGCAGCCGTCTCACCCTCTAACGCACAAGCATACACAAACGCGCACACACACACTCCTACAGACTCACACTCACACTCACACACACACGCTCGCACATTCAGCGTGGTGAAGTGTGACTTTGGAAAGGAAGGAAGACGTGACGGTGGCACACGGGTCCTCTGCTGAAGTTTGAAAGCGGGAGTGTGGGGGTGGAGGGAGGAAAGTAGAAGATTGTGTGCATTTAGGTTTGTGTGTGTGTGTGTGTGTCTTTTGTGTGTGCACAGGGAGTAGTTCCAACAATAGCATCCCCTCCTCTGATCGTCTGCCAAGGTTTTGATGAAGAAAGTCACTGCACGTCTTTTCTCCATGATAATTCCCCCACCACCACACACACACACATATTCTTCTATTTCTGTGCTCCTTTGCAAACACACACACACACACACACACACACTAATTTGTTTGTTTGCTGGCTCCCGTCTCCGTATTGACTTGTTTCATAAGGCCGGCTACATGACAGGAGGAGTGAGTCGGGACGGGGAGAGGAAGAAAGACTTGGCCATGCTCCAGATTCTCTCTCTCTCTCTTTTTTTTTTTTTTTTTTCTTCTTCCATAGGAGGCAGGCAGGCCTCCCTGGTGCCCCCCTCTCCCAGCCTGCACCCACTTATCTCCTGTGGGCACACGTTGGCCGAGGCGGAGGGGTTACACCAGGCAACACCTTGCACAATGGGATAATAGTCTATTTGGTAGATGTGAATTCAGTCTTTTTTTTTTTTTTTTATGTTATTATAAAACATATTTACATAACTTGGTAGACAAGAAATTTAAAAAAATGGAAGATGAAGATAATTGACGAGGAAGGATTGCATATTAATTTAAAAGGGTATCAGTCTAAGTAACGTAAAGTCTGGACGCGCCCGTTTTAATGGCATTAATTAAAGCTAGATTGTAAAGGTACATTTCTTATCTATCTTGAACTTACATTGGTTGTGAGAGAAAATATGTCATATTGTGAGGTTTTAATGTAGCAGACATTCATTAATAATCTGAACTCACTTAGTTGTGGGTTGTTCTGAAGACTGATGTGTGTGATTTGGTGTTGTTTGTTTGTGCTGCTGCTTTTTCTTGTCCTGCTCAGTGTTGTTTTGCCCAGAGGTTGTCCAAAGTGGACACACGCACACACGCACACACGCACACACACACTGCACTATGATGGGCTGATGTATTAGCCACATTAGCCCACTCTTGGGATTTGGGGGTTTACTAATTGCCAGCTTGTCATTTTAATTGCTACTACACCCCCCACACACATGCACGCACACAGACATACACGTGCAACTTGTCCATTAATTAGTAAAGAGTCGATGGTTACTCTGCAATGGGCCTGCAGCATGAGACGCACGCACACACACACACACACACACACACACTAACTGCTGTCAGTGATCAGTTGCAATGTCCTCAAAGGCTGCCTGTACATGCTTAGCCCAGATTTCATGTTGTGAGTATAAACAGTTATTTTAACATTGTAGACGTTTGAATTCACAGGACACAACATACTCGTCATATATTTAAATAACATTTTGAAATAGATATTGATGAGAGAAAAAAAGTTTTTATTTTGCCTTTTTACAAAGACACACACACACACAAAGAGAGGGAGCAGGGATTAAGCAGACTTCCAGGCTAATTGATTGACAAGTCAATGCCAGTCTGACGGGTGCTGCCTCAAAGCTTTGACCGATCCACTGACACTTACTGAGCTTAAGTAACTGCTCCAGGTTATTCTGCATGGTCACACACAGCAGGCACTGTATCACCTCAGAGAATTAAAGGCCCGGAAGTAGAAAGAAAGAAAAAGAAAAAAAACCCTGCTTATTATTGTTGCTCGTTTGAAGATTTGGTAGAGAATACGAAAAGCCTAAATAGCCAAATCTGTGTTTATAACATTATATATATATATATATATATATATATATAAATAAATAAAAAAGTTGTTAAAGATAAAATAGGTTAAGATTTATAAGAAAAAAAACTCTGGATAGTGGATCGAAGGACAAACTGTAAAAAAAAAAAAAAAGTTTTGGAGATAGAATACATTACATTTTCGAGTTCTCCTGATTCTTTGGTGTAAATGTTTTTTTTTTTTTTTTTTTTTTTCAATGACAGTGAATTTACTGTATAAAGATTATGTAGCAGATGATGATGAGGGGGATCCGGTCACATTTTCACTCTTGAGTTTATTATTGTCATCATATTGTGTCATTTTTAAATTGGTAACCACGCCGCTGTGATTTGAATGTGACAGGGGCCCTGAGCGGGGGCCAGCTGGGCCACGGGGAGCTGCTGCAGCAGCGGCTGCTCTGTGGACAGGTCAGAGAGGCCCTGGGCATCCTGGAGTCCATGGACTGGAGCATCATGGGAGACGAATGCTACCGAGGCCTGAGCTCGGTCACCAACCACCTGCTGAGGCTGGAGCTAAACGCCGAGCGAGAGGGTAAGTCCAAAAACAAATATCAAAGATGGTGTTATGATTTGTTGTTTTGCGAATGTACCTGGTGTCGTGTGTCTGCAGCCCAACTGGAAGCCGCTCTGAGTGTGTTTTATTCGCCGCCCGCCCCTCTCTCCGATATGTCGATACTGGAGTACAGGGAGCCAATCGGCAAATACGCCCGGCGCTTCTTTCACCACCTCCTCAGGTAACGCCACCCGCCGTGCACCGTCACGGCGGCACTGATTTAATGTTCCAGGGGGGGCTGGGGGGGGGGGGATCTGCTTTTCACGGTTCCTCAGGCGGAGGGGGGGGGGGAATCTGCTTTTCACGGTTCCTCAGGCGGAGAAGGGTGGGGGTCGCGCGTCGGGGTCAATAGCTGGTATCAGAAGCAGGCGAATAGGCTAAATGATTGTTCATCAGGTATAGTGCTAATCTAACATTACACAATTAAATATGAAGAGGACAAGTCTGATTAGAGATTTAAGGTTTCTCCAACCAACACACACACATTTTTTTTTGACCATAAAACAAAAATAAGATGTCGGATAGAGAGAACAATCAAAGAGACGCTTTAATTCTGCTTGTTTTTGATGCTATTTTAGCAATTTACTAAAAAGGCAAAATGGCTTTTCAAATTCGATGACGCACGCTGATGCAGCTTTGAGTCACTATGGCCGTCGTAAGGACGACACATGCACCTGTTTAGGCTGTTGTTTTATTTTTCCTCTTCTGCCATGAGAGCCTTTTGAATCGTGTGATTTGACTGAAATAGACCCTGTTGTTCCGACACTCCTCTGCACACCCCCCCCTCTCTCTTTCTCTCTTCCTCTGTAGCTGTTTGGCATCCCTCTTCCTTTCCTCTCTTATCACCTACCTGCATTCTTTTTCTCTCCATTAACATCAAATGAAGGAAGCCCCCCTTTCACAAACACACACACACACACACACACACACACACACACTGGCCCTTCTTTGCCTGTGTTTGTTTGTTTCATGTTGGCTCCAGACAGGGAGAGTTGAAAGTGGTTGATGCCACTCTCTCTCTGGCTCTCGCTCTCTTTTTCTTTTCTTTTTTTTCTCTCTCTGAGTTTTATTTGAGGATAATAGGATGAGGGCTCGCTACTCTCAGTTCAATTATTGACAGTTTTGTTTGCAGAGGTGTGTGTGTGTGTTTGTGTGTATAGCTATTCGTCATCATTTTTTGCCATTTAAAGTTAACAGGCTGTTTTGTCCCCCCTCTCTCTCTCTCTCTCTCTCTCTCTCTCTCTCTCTCTCTCTCTCTCTCTCTCTCTCTCTCTCTCTCTCTCTCTCTCTCTCTCTCTCTCTGCAGACACCAGCGCTTCGAGAAGGCCTTCCTCCTCGCTGTAGATCTGGAAGCCAGAGATCTGTTCATGGTGAGTTAAAAAGCTTTGCGCAATATGTGAACAAATGTGTAGAAGTGTGCTATTTACATTTTTTTTATAAACCTTTTTATAAATCTATTTGATATTGTTGCTTGTGAAGAATACATTATAGTATTCAAATTAAGTTAAATAGTATAACAATGTCATTTCGAGTTTTTTCGTCAAAAAAACACACTCCAGAAGGTTAGATATCGGCTCCTCGTGTTTTTTGTGTTTGTGTGTGTGTGTGTTTCATGTCAGAGATCAGGTGTGATCTCAGTTTGGGCCTCAAACTTTTTTCTCCACCTCCTCGGCCTTTAACTCTCCTCCTCTCATCCTCCCTCTGACTCGCTCTTTCTTCCACTCCACTCAGAAATGCTCTTATGTGCGTTTGACCTCCTTTTTTCATGGGGCCCCTTTTTTGCTCCATGCTTCACCAACACCCTGGGCATTAATACAGGACCCCCCCCCCCACACACACACACACACACGCAGACACGCACACACATTCACACTCCTCTCGCTCCTTCCATCACATTGATAGCACTGCTTCCAATTCCCTCCCCACTAAGTAGTGCTGCTGGGAAGGCGAATTGAAAAGGTGGAGTCAAGCCTGTGGACCTTAAAGGAAGGTGGGGTGGGGGTGGAGGGGCAGAGATGTGGTGGAACTGGAAAACTATAGGATGAATTCTATAAAAAAAAAAAAAAAAAAAAACACTTTGTAGGTGTTGTAGGAGAGATGTTTAAGGTCGGAAAGAAAATCTGAATCGTATTTGTAAAATATTTATTATTGTTATTGGATTTGAAATGACGTTAATGGATCTAATCCGCTACATCATAATAATTCACATTTACATTTTTCAGTAAGAATCTGACTAAATGAAAGCCATTTTGTCATTATTATCTGCATTATTATTATATTATATTGCATCATTCAGGAAGGCACAAGTCATTTTTCAGTGGTGTTAAATTGTTGATCACTGGATAACAATGTGTGACACAACATAAAATGATTGGTGTGATATGCAGCGCCGCATGACGGAAAGTAAAGAGGGCCACTGAGTACAGTACGTGACCTTAAAGCCTGAGCAGAGTGAAGGTGCTGTGATTTCTATGCGGAGCTGGTACGTCACTGTCCACTGGTCCTTCACACTGGGCGACCAAAAGTACAACCTCTCCAATTATGATGCCCATTCACTCGTTCACTCCGCTTGCTCAGGAAGTGCCCGCCTGTCTCTGGTGGCTCTAATTCTGCACCTGGCAACCGCACCACGTGTGGAGTGTTGAGGCAGCGCAACGCTACACACAATGTTCTTACGTGTTGAATATAATTGTGATATTTCCTCAAGCTTTTGCCAATTTTAATGGAGAGTGAGATATAGAATTAAAAAGCACTTAACACAGGTAAGTGCAAATATATATATTTATATATATATAAATCTATCAGTGGTGGATCTGTAGCAAAGGGAACGCACTTCCGAACTTCTTTTTCTTTTTGCTCCAGTGACCAAGAGAGCAACAACTCATCATTTGAAAGGACCCAGAGAAAGGGGAAAAAAGAGGATGTTGACATTTAACCCCTCGCTCTGTCCCCGGCTCTAATTAGGTTGTGTTGTTGCTTTAACCTGATTGAGTGGAGGTGGAGGGGGTTAATGAGGGCAACCCCCCCGCCCCCCTCCCCCCAACACACACACTTTCAGCCAAACCTCTTACAACTTTCCAGCTGGCCCACGGAACTCAATAACGCGCCGTCGACTTGTTAAAATGCCGGCACACATGTAAATAACACGCACACTGTCACCTCTTGTAGAAACGCCCAGCATGATACATCCCCCCCACCCGCACCCCTCCTCCCTCCCTCCATCACCATACCCCCACCCCCTCTGGGCTCATTGTTTCCCAACCAACAATAGAGGCCCTCCAGCCCTTTCTCTCCCCCCCCTTCTCCCCCCCCCCCCCCCCCCAAAAAAAGAAACCTTTTGTTATAATGAAACACTTCAGTGTCGGGCTAAATTGAGGGGGTGGAGGAGTTGGTGGTAGGGGGTGTTTTGGCGAAGGTGGAGGATTGTAGAGAGGGGGGGGGGGGTATGTATGAGTTGGTGTTAGTAATGGGGCGGGGGGAGGGGTCACAGAGTCGTTTGCATTTTTTTGTCATAATTGGAACAGTTCTGTAGCCCTGTAATTAGCCTTTGATAATGAGTTGATAATGTGACCAATTAGGTCATTCGTCAGCCGAGTAAATCCTGGTGACAAGTTTTTTCTTTTTTTCTTTCTTTCTTTCTTCCCGGGTCTGTGGCTCTCGATCAAGCTCGTTAATTAAATCAAAATGTGTGCTAGCTGAATGTGACGCCTGCTCTTTTGTTCCCCAATGAGAGCGTGAACTGTTTCTTATTAGAGACACCAGCAATAAGGCAAATCTCCCCCCCCCCAAAAAATTAAATTAAATTAAATAAAATCTCCCTCCACTATCTGAAGGAGGAGGAGCTATCGCACAAGCTCATTGTTGGTACTCAGATGAGTAATTAGCGTTATTAGAACGTTAAGTCCTTAACACCTATCTGATAGAACTGTTAGTCAAACACAAGGCTCGTAGATAACAGGTGTGTCAGAAACAAAAAGTGTGCGTGTGTGTGTGTGCGCGTGCAGCACATGCACTTGTGTCCAGCGGTTATGACGATGATGTTGATCTGTGAAAATGTATTTTCTCGTTTGCATGTTTGCTTCTGTGTGGAGTCTTCTGGTCAATATTTGATTTGAGTCCTATGTTTGTCGGCACATGGTAAAGGAAAAAAATAATTGTCGAATATTTCGAAAGAGCAGGGATCGTCATTTTAAAATGTTTTATTTCATAATTCACTTTTGAAAAATGGGGATAATCCATGCAATTGAAACAAGAATGAAAAGATATCAGAATGCACCAACTACAATTACTGTATATATATATATATATATTATTTTTTTTTTACCTTTTCACAGATGTGTGTTTGTGTGAGTGTGTGTAGGAAGCCGTTCCTATAATTTCAGGCCCAGTTACAAACTGCCAGTTAACCTAATCCCTGATTTATTTGGAGGTAACCGGTCAATATTGGGCTCTTAGTGTCCACCACCTTCTCCTCCCTCTCTCCCTCCCTCTCACTCCCTAAAAACGGCCCAGTGAAACGGGGCTCTTTATCAGCGTGGTTCGCTGGCGCGCTGCAACCCCTAAAGCTCTTATATAAATAAGATTAGTGTCGCGTTTGAGCGTCGGGGAATAAGAGGTGTAATATCTGATGGTTTTATATGCAGTATTATTGTTATCCCTTCTTAGTCGGGCTGATACTCCTCTCTCTCTCTCTCTCTCTCTTGCTCCGTTCATCCTCAGTCCTAGTCTCTCTTTCACATTTGTTCATTCGTTTTATTATCTCTCTCTCTCTCTCTCTCTCTCTCTCTACCCAGATTCACAGTATTATGAGGAGCTAAGCTGGAATAAAGCGGCCCAGCATCAAATGTTCATATTGTTGTCTCTCTCTCTCTCTCTCTCTCTCTCTCTCTCTCTCTCTCTCTCTCTCTCTCTCTCTCTTTCTCTTTCACAAATGTGAACCATTGTTATTAGAATGTCTTCCTTCTTCTGGTCTTTTATGTCTGGCTCAATCTCTCTCTCTCTCTCCGACGCTCACACACCTCACTATCATTTGGCCACTTCAATCTGTTTGTTATCAATTAGGAAGCCTCACTCGGCATCTAATTGGGGGGGCCGTGTCCCCGGTTCACACCTCGGCCCTGGCAGCCGATTTAGCCTCCTTTCAGGCCATTTCGTTGTCGGCCATTTTCACATTTCCTCCGCAGAGGGCAGGCACCACACTATAATTACCCAATCTGTTCCCATTCATCCACTTCAATTTCAGCACCTCGCTCTCTCTCTCATTCTTTTTCGGAACCCCCCACCACACCTCCTCTTCTGGGGACCAGCACCCTCCTCTGTTTTTTGTTTTTTTTATCCTCCCGGGGCTACAAAAGCTGGGTTTACAATCTGGGGGTATTAGGGCCGGGTGCAAGCCCAGCTGGAGGCTGGCTTTGGCCAGCTGAGGGTTATCCATGGCAGGGACCGAGTTGACGGCACTGATGTCCTGTGATGTCGCTGAGGCGGAAGACTTTCCTTAACCCGCTGTGGCCTTTGATGGGCCCCCAGGCCCTGCGACCCTCAGTGACCCCCTCGTTGGGGGCCAGGATGAGGGGTTTGATTCCCTCTCAATCAGGTTAAGAGGCTGAATGTTTGATCATTGAGTCATTGTGTCGCAACACAGAATTTTAATTATCGCTTCTCTTTCATTTGTCGTCCATGGAGTAGTTTGCGCTTTGGTTACTGTCCGTCTGAGGGACGACTTCACATCACACGTTCTTTTGGGTTTAAAACTTCACGATGCTGTGGTGTAAAAATCGGTGTGTACATACCATCTGAGCCAAAGCCCGTTTTTTTTTCTTCACCTGAAGTGTACCTTCAGGATGATATTTAAAAAATACGCAATGTAATGTTAAAAATATTCCAAGAGAATCAAACTTGATGAGCAGTGTTTGGTGCCTGCATTCTTGTACTTGATTATGTCCTTTATTATTATGATTAGTAACTAAGTACATTCTCCCAATGGATACATTGAATTAAATCCTATCAAAATAGATGTCGGCCTTTCTCGTAGCTCAGATTTAAACGGGGCACAGCTGCCTGACGTGGTCTGATCATCGCTGTATAGCATCGTGAGCTTGAAATCAGCCACACTCAGACATCATTTACCTATATTATGGCTGGCTGTATGGCTGCGCGAGACTCAAACGGGGAGATACGGAGCGATGCCCAGGATACACGCTGTTTCCAATATTGTCACAGGCTGATATCGTAATGTGCTCGGCTGGATATGTTTCTCTGCAAAGAGAGAGAATAGCAGCCTTTCTGAAAGGTGAACAGTCCCTCGCCTTCTCTGCCACTTTTGAAATGTGACAGATAACATCCTCCCCAGTTCAAAACCGGAGAGACGAGGGTGTTGGGGAGAGGGAGAAAGAGGGGGGGGGGCGAGCGAGCGGCCTGATTTCAAAGTTTTTTTTTAAGGAAACGGCATTTCATCCAACCGATGCTCTTTCTGATGTTGGCCTTCAAACGACAACCATTTTTTTTTCTTTCTTTCGTGTCATTTCATCTGTTTCTTCCTTCACCGCCTCCACACCCCTCCAAAAAAAAAAAAACCCTATTGTCATCAGAGCTCAGATTCATTTTAGATTAACGTTGAGGTTTCTTTCTTTCTTGCATTACCTTCAAAGGACCTCCATTATGTGGCCGGTGATAAGGGCGAGGTGGTGCTCGCGGACGTGGCCAGGAGGAAAGCTAATGAAATGGAGGCCCAGGCCAACGGTAAGAAAATAATCATAATGTCCACCGAATCCCACTGGTTATTATTATATCTCTTTTCTCACATTTGAAACGGAAGGCCGATAACCTCCGTAACTCACCCACTCTGACATTTCCTCAGACTCTCACCCTCCTGTAATAGGAGATTTAAATCAGATTATATTATACTAGGAACATCCACGTCAAAAACTCTCTCGCATTCTTTTGCCTTTTTATTGCTACCTATAAGACGGTATCATATGTAATAATGATTCAATGTGAGATTCTAAAGCTTAAAGTTTACATTTTATGAATCACTCCCTGCACAAAATCCATATCTTTTGTCTTTTCAGGACTATACCTTGAATTAAAGTTTTTAAATGCAGATGCTTCTCGATGGAGAAATTGCCCAAAGGAATTCAAAAGTATTTCGATATTTTAAAACTTTACGCTGATAATAGTTTGTCGTCAAACCAGGGAAGGCCCAGTTTTTTTTTTACTTCAGGCGGTGCTGCTGCCCTTTGACAAACATTCCCCAAAGCACATACCAGAGGGGATCAAGCCGCGTTCCTCATTACACACACACACACACACACACACACACACACACACCCACCCACCCACTCACGCACACGCAATTCCTCACAGAGGCTTTAAGGGCCAACGGGTGAGCAGTAAACATTCAAATTTTGCCAGGGAACTAGATGAACATGTCTGATGAGTCCTTCATTGGTGCTTAAAACACACCAGAAGGCTGTGTGTCTTTGTGTGTGTGTGTGTGTGTGTGTGTGTGTGTGAGTGGGTGGGTGTACTCGCAGACAACCGCATGAGACCAGAGCGGTATTTAACTCTACTGTATAAGGTCATACCCCGAAGGCTGAGTGTCTTGTGTGTTCGCCAGTGAATGAAAATGAGCATTTGTGTAACTGTGAGGCCTGTTTGCGCGCATTTTATTTTTTCTAATGTGATGCGTAACGTGCGCCCTCCTCCTCGTAAGCCTCTTAATTGTGTCCTCCATGATTTACCTCCATCACCTGCAGCATGTCCTATCCTTGGAAAACAGCAGGGCGGAGGACAGGACAGAGGAGAAGAGAAAAAGGGAGGGATGGGGGAAAAGAAAGGGAGAAAGAGGAAGGACAAATATGAAGAAGGGGAGGAAGGGAAGGTGGAAAAAATTCAAGATAAAAGGACCAAACAAAGGAGTCTGAGAGTGTGTGCATGAAAGAAAAATAAACGAATTAAGAAAGGGTTAAATGAAAGAAGAATGTAAATGAGCAATTGAGGTTCCGTCGTTAGGCCAGACACCATTTTTATTTTCATAGTATCCAAAAAGATTCCGTTTCAATGAAACAAAATGAATCGAAGTCTAAGCATGAAAAAAAGAAAAAAAACAAAACTTTGTATTTCAATTTATTTCGATTACTTTGAATGATTTCTTCTTTTTCAAATGGACGACTGAAGCATCGTTTGTGTGTCTCATTGTTGTATTGTGGTGACTTTTAAGATTTGTGTACCGCTCATAACAACCGTTTACACCCATTCTGTTTGAACACCTACAGTCAGAGTTTAACTGTAAAAACTCAATTCCCACGATCCAGCTACACTCGTCTTTTGCCTAAATCCACAAACATTCTCTTTAAACACACACACACACACACACACACACACTAGACTCAAATTGGGTTGTTCTCGCTCTCGTAGTCACACACTGCAGATCAGAGATGGGGAATGGCCCCTGGACACGTTTGTGTGTGTTTTTGTGTAAATATGTGCGTACTGTAATGTGTGTGTGTGTGTGTGTGTGTGTGTGTGCGCAGTTGGGTGTGTGATGTGTGACATGGGAGGCAGCGACTCCTGCGCGAATTTATGGTAAACACGTGTCTAACAGAAATGTGTTTGGTTGGTGCAAATTAGTCGTTCCCTACAGCGAGCGCACATCCTGATGTTTCTCTACACAAACAGCCAGGGACCAGGATCACCTCGGCTTCTTGTTGTGTGTGTTGTGCATGTGCAAATACACACATTTGTGTACGCAAACACCAGCTTAAATATACATTACATTTAACGCTCAGAAAGTAGCTGAACTACATGTCACCCCTGCTCAAACTGAAATTGCTCACAGCACCGGAGCTTTTTTTTGAAGGAAATGGAAAAAATGATGGTGATAATATTGATTATGGATTTTAAAGGATGATTATGATTGATCAGTTTCCTCCTGGAGGTGATCATATAGTAGCACGCCTGGCTAATCACTGTTTAAAGTTGGAAGATGTCTAATCAATATCAAACTTACCTTGTAAGTTGACTTGCAAGTTGTGTTGTTTTTTTGATTAAAACGACTTTTATTTTGAAATCGTTTTTTCTAATGTTAAAATGAGTGAAAACCAACCAGAAAAAAAAAAAAAAAAACAGATCTAGGCCACTGCCACCCTGGTTTATCTCATTATCCTCCGAGAAAAGTGTGGAAAGGAGCTGATTTGCATTTGAAGGAGCACATCTCCCGATATTGTCTGGATGATTTCATTTCATTTGTTTAAAAAAAAATAAAAATGAAATGACTCAATACCCGATGAAGCGATTCTGTAGAGTGGATGTGTTTTTATAAGCACCAGTCTTGGACTTGGCATAACCGCCGTGTTTCTTTATACCTCCGCTCATGTTTATGTGCATCTATTGTAAAGCCCGATAAACAGACTCACACACACACACACACACGCACACAGGAACACAATGGGGAACACACATTTCAGCTTAGGAATGGTTTGCCTTTTATAAGCGCGCTGGGAAATGGCTCGTAGCTGTCTGGCTGACAAGTGTGTTGATGTGGATAGATATGGCATTGTGAGAGGGGAAGGCTTCCTCTTCTCCTCTTTCTCCTCCTCCTCTTCATCTCTTTTTTTGAGGAGCCTTCTGCCAGTAGGAGGAGAAGCCAAGTTGCTTGCGTCTCCTCCTCACAAAGGAGGATGTGACTGTGGGGCCTTGTCAATGGGCAAAGAGACAAGAGCTTTATCTGAAGATCCACTTCTCCACCTCCCCCCCCCTCTCTCTCTCTCTCGCTCTCTCGCTCTCGCTCTCTCTCTCTCTCAGCAGTGTAGATACTCAACGATCGTTTCCTCTCTCACTCTCAACTATGTTGACTCATTCTCTCCATTAGTGTTTTAGTTTGGAAGCTGGACTGGAATAACATGTTCGTCAGACTGAAGTTGACAAAAACCTAAACTCATGACAGGAATCTGACAAAATGTTAAAATATATATAATAAAAAAAATATATAAATCTAACTAAAATGATGGTTTTAGTTATATCTATATTTTCAGATAAATATCACCTGTTGCTGTTGCCTATCAATCTTTCCCCTTTCTTTCTGTTTGTGTGTGTGTGTCTGTTTGTTTGTGTGTGTGTGTGTGTGTGTGTTAGCAGATCCTCTCGGAGGCAAGAACGATGTGTGTGTCTCCAGCCTCAGCGACGGACAGACGGAGAGAAACCGAAGCGCAACAGGACGTTCGTACTCGGACATTCCCACCACACAGTGAGTTGTGTGCGTATTTGAACCTGCTACAGATGAGCGTGTCAGTTTGCATGTTGCCATTCTTACAGTTACACATTTGCATAATTGCGTGACCAAAATCATTTCAATGATTCCATGTGCTATGTTGAAACAATGCTACAAATGCAAATAAATGTCATTTTAAAAGCTTTATTCAATTATAAACAGTTTATTTAAATATAAATAAACAAATATATTTTAACTAAAAGAATAGATCGTTAAAAAGTATTTCGTTCCGCTCGGCCCCATGACCCAGCCGCAGCCTTTAAAACAAAAAAAAAAAAAAAAAAAAACACATTGTGACATTTTAAATGCCAGAGCCACATCCGCTCCCAGCGGTGAGGCCGGGCCATGCTTGGGTCCCCGGTGTGCCGACACAAACTGACTGTTTCACTGCGATTGTTTAATACAACGGCTCCACTTGCATGATATGTCGAGTGAAAGAGTGTGTGACTTAAGACGCAGTGAAAAGCCTCTCTCTCTCTCTCTGTCTTTGTGGCTGCCTATCTCGCTCACACAAACAGACAAGAACGATGTGTGTGTCTCCAGCCTCAGCGACGGACAGACGGAGAGAAACCGAAGCGCAACAGGACGTTCGTACTCGGACATTCCCACCACACAGTGAGTTGTGTGCGTATTTGAACCTGCTACAGATGAGCGTGTCAGTTTGCATGTTGCCATTCTTACAGTTACACATTTGCATAATTGCGTGACCAAAATCATTTCAATGATTCCATGTGCTATGTTGAAACAATGCTACAAATGCAAATAAATGTCATTTTAAAAGCTTTATTCAATTATAAACAGTTTATTTAAATATAAATAAACAAATATATTTTAACTAAAAGAATAGATCGTTAAAAAGTATTTCGTTCCGCTCGGCCCCATGACCCAGCCGCAGCCTTTAAAAAAAAAAAAAACACATTGTGACATTTTAAATGCCAGAGCCACATCCGCTCCCAGCGGTGAGGCCGGGCCACGCTTGGGTCCCCGGTGTGCCGACACAAACTGACTGTTTCACTGCGATTGTTTAATACAACGGCTCCACTTGCATGATATGTCGAGTGAAAGAGTGTGTGACTTAAGACGCAGTGAAAAGCCTCTCTCTCTCTCTCTCTGTCTTTGTCGCTGCCTATCTCGCTCACACAAACAGATGCATACGAACAGTATCCATGTCTCTATTATTGTAGGGTGTGTGTGTGTGTGTCGGGGGGGGGGGGGATGATGGAGGGCCATTTCTTGTCCTAACCCCCAAATAACATATTGACCCATTTATATGGGATTTGTGTGCATTAGATAAAAAAAAGAGGCGCTCTTGTTCTTCTCATCTTCATAGGCTTTTCATGGTTGTTTGAGTGCAACACTGATGACTCCACCGCACCTCCACCCCTCCACTCTGCGTTCCTCTAAGCCCCCTCCATCCATCCCCAAATCCCTTCCTATCGTCCAATTTAAACAAGCTGGGTCCAGAGAGAGAGAGAGAGATGGGGGGGGGGTGAGAGAGAGAGATGCTCTGGTCTAAGCTCTCTTAAAAAAAAAAATGTAAAAGGAACAAGGAGAAGAAGAAGAGGAGGAGAAAAAAAAGAAAGAGTGTTAAAGAGGGTTAGGGCGATTTGGCAGCCAGAGGCCTGCTCGCACTTCCCCAGGTCTTCTCCCCAAACCTCCCCACAGATAATAACCACAAAAGCCCTTTTTTTTTATTTGCACAATCCCCCCCCCCCATTTTCTTTACAACAATTTTTATATTGCCCCCCCCCCCCCCCCACACACACACACACACACACACACACACACACACACACACTCTTCTTCTCTTCTTTCTCCTTTTTTTTATTGTCTTTTATAATCTGGTCTCCGATGAAGTTTTATTGTTTTCTCATGTGAAGCCAATGACAGCTTAGCTGAGATGGAGCAGGGGAGGCATTATAGCGCGGGCGTCCTCCCGTTTGGCTCGCTGAGAAAAGAGCCGCGGGAGGGAGGGAGGCCAGCAACAATGAACCATTCCCAGCATTCTCCACCCAAAATCCCACTCTGTGTGCAGAGAAATGAGAGAGAAGGAGTCGGGGAATCTGGGAAGCATCCCAACGTTCCTTTTGAGTTCAGAGTAAAAAGAACCGTGGCTATTCCAGTCGAGGGTGACGGGGGAGTGGAGTATATATATATATATTAGACAATTTCATTTTATTTTATTTTTTTCAATATCAAAAATATTAAAAAACATTTTGAGAAGGAACAGGTTCAATTTCTGATTCTGCTGGTCAGTTTATTGAACCAGACCCTGGCGAGGAGCACAGCGGTTACACTTTTGTAATGACTTGCCAATATTTTAAAGTTATGAGAAGTGGAAAAAAAAATAAGAGTCATTGTGTAAAACCTGCAAATACATCTGTCTCTCACACCTCCTGGAATAACAAAATGCCAGTACAGTATTATCCTTTTTTTTTCACAGATTGACTAAACTACGAGTGGTTTAATATAATGAACGATGTCGCTGATGTATTTTTTTTTTAATATTTATTCTTCCATTAAATAGCTATTACTCTGTTTTTCTTTCTTTCTTCTTCTTCAGTGTTTTTGGAGGAGCCCGTCCGAGGAGATCAGGAGCAGCGAGCGTGAATGTGACCCTGAGCCCAGATGCGCTGAGGACTCTGACACAAACAGGTCTGTCTCCAGCTCTGTGCGCCCAAGTGTCTGTGGGAGTTATTTGTTCACGAAGCTCAAAGATGCACAACAAACGCGAGATGTTTGCGTCGGGCGCCGTGCTGCAGCGTCTTCTCCAGACACGTGTCACCTTGCAGAAGTTTGCAAATGTATTTTTCCGTATTTCATTTCCTGTCTTTTCCCAGTCACCATCATTTTATATTGAACAGTAATAATAATAAGTCATGTTTTTCAGCCTCAATGTGGCAAAGCCATTTCTTTTTTCATTTATGACTAAAAATGCCATAAATGAGAAAATGCGGAATTTATGACCCTCACACCGTCCCCATTTAATTATGAGTTTTTTTTTCTCCACCTGCAGCCGACACAGAATCAGTTCCATGAAATCACAGCTCCTAATGTTCAGCGCGTTCAGAGGGGCGTTTTGCGGCCTGCAATAATAATCCAGCCCGTTTTATTCCCTAAAAACATCAGCGGAGTGTTCTTGTAGAAAAATAAACTTCCATGAAGAAAACATCTCTTCTTCTTTTTCTCCTTCTTCTTCACTTCCTCCTCCTCCCTTCTTTTTCATTTGAATAATCCCGTTTTTTGGGATTATTAGCAATTGTCTCGCTACCAAATCGCTCCGTCATTTCGCTAATCTGAGCTGTAGGCCATCGGAGGGCAATTTGCATCAGCGTTTAAAAAAAAAATCAGTGTGAGGCACGCTGGGGTTTTAATGTCAATCATAACCTTATTAACACAGCGCTCAGAGCAGGAGAGAGAGAGAGATCGCCACGAGTGACAACGCTTTACTACATTTGCTAAAAGCCGGGAAAAAAAAGGACTGAACGTAACCTGTTCAGGCCTTCAGGTGTGTGTGTGTGTGTGTCTGTGTTATGCAGGGCTGCCGTGTGTGATTATGCATGTCGAAAGTTAGGCTGTGGTTTCATGTTACATGAAATGGAACATGGTCCAACACGTGTGGTTTCATCTCTCTGCAGGAGCCACTGAAGGTGACAGACAGGCTGATACTGTAAGTTGATTGGCTGAAAATGTATTTTTGTTTTCATCTCTGTCACAGAAATCACACGGCCTTATAACCAGTCATAGCAGTATACCAGATTATGCTGTGGTTCTCAACCTGGTGGAATAGAAAACGAATCATCTAAATGAATCAATGTATATATCATTTGAGTGCTTTACGTTATCATTTAAAGCACTAAATTGAGATTATACTATCTTATACAGTATATCTGTGATATATAGTCCAGTTAGAGAATATAACATTTATTCTAATTTATTTTTATTTTTTTTACGATTTATGGTGTGTTTCTGTATGCATCAACTTGTTTGATTACCTTTGGTTACCTTTATATTGACTGTATAAGTTGTTCAGGTCTGTAAAATATTTCTGTTTACCCTGGTCCTCAGGAGGAAGACGAGCCTGAGATGCTTCACGTGGTCCATTTAGGAATGGTGTGAAAAGAGTAAGAAACTCTATTATTTCCTCTGGGGAACCCGGTGAAACACACTTTGACTCGTTTGTCTTGATTTTTTTATATGCACAATGGTGTAATGCACGGAGATCCCTAAATATCATTGTACACACACACACACACACACACACAAAGACGACTGTATAAATGTTTAATAAGAGTGGAATATTACATGAGTATTATGTAGCTTTGTATTTGTCGGCTTAAAAAAAAAAAAAAGTTTCGCGCTAAACCAGAAGTCTTTATTTTTGGAAAAAGTGTATGTGTGAAATTTCCGCCCAGTCACAAACGGGCGTGGATTGGATATTTTTCTGTCTAAAGAAAAAAAAAAAAAAAGTGGTACAAATTTCTACTGTAAAAACAAAAACAAAAAAATTGTCACTTGTCATTAATCAGCCTGAAAAAATAAAGACTTCTATTATACTTCCATCAACACTGAGATTGAACGTTTCAGGCTTCCTGTGTGTGTGTGTGTGTTCCGTAGATGTTTGTGTATGTGTGTGTGCGCGTGTGTGTCGGCTGAGATTACGGGCCACAGTTTTATTCATGAATAGAAGCCAACCAGGGACTTTAAAGCATCGCGCGGAGCCTGTTTCCTGAACAGCAGCCATGGCCGTGTCAGAGCTGTCGACGCGCCGCGCGCGCTCACCGACTAATCTGACAGCACCGCGCGAGCTCTAATCCCTCACTGTATCCTAATCTATTTACTTTGCATTCTAAGAGGATTTCCACCCAAAAAAAAAAAAATATATATATATATATATATACATACACAAGAAGCGATGTTGGGGAAAAATGGACAGAAGATCAGCGAGGATGCCATTCTGTTTTTTTTTGTTTGTTTTGTTAGCTTTCAAAAAAATGAAATAAAAAAATCATCATGTATGTTTTTTGGGGGAGGTGATCCCCTGAGAGAGGGAAGGGTGAAAGGAATTCCGTTTTTTGACTGATACTAATACTTCTCTTATGTAAACATCAAAATGTTTTATTTTCCTCCTCCGATGATACAGTCACACTGCAGATAAGTGGCATCTGTCGCTGCTTTTGTGCGTCTCTTGACACGTTTATAATTCACAAACCAAAGCTGCATTATCTCCCGATTGTTAGAATTTAACAGCTGGAATAAAAAGCAGCAAAATTGCCTAACAGGCCAGCACGGGTTCCTCCCGTCTCTCCGATGGCCTACACAGGAGATCCCTTCTTTTTTGGGGGGATTTGCACAACGGCGAAATTTCAGCAAAAAACAAAGTAGGAGGCCAAATGCTCTCCTCAGCTCACCCCTTTGAGCAATTATGTCGGCTTTTGTGAAATCATAAATACTTATGCTCCGGTTAAAATGTGCCCAGCAGCTTTTTTTCAAACCGCCGCCTGGTGCTCAAATCTTTGCCGTCCGAGATGAGTCACGCGATTGGCTTATTAGTGGTATTAGCATACTGAAGCTGAGAAACGGCCTCGTTAACATTTGGAAATGAATCAAGCCTCCAGCTCTTGCTCTTATGTAGTTTATTTTTTATTTTTTTATACATATTCTTTTAAACCCTCCCTGTGCAACAGCTGTTCAGTGTTTCTGCAAAGGCCTTATCCCATCTAATGATGTCGGACCTCTGATTGGACCGATAGCGTGGCCCCTCGGGGGGCCAGTTGTTGGTCTTGTAGGTATGTTTTAACCATCTCCATAAGAAATATTCCTTAAAACATTGTGGACAGAGATGTCAGGATCGTTAAAAGACAAAATGAACGGCCACCAAGAATCAGATTAAGAAGGAAGTGACCCACCTCAGTCATATGTTTAAGCGTTTTGCATGTTTGTATGCATCTTTTGATTTTTTTTTGATTTTTTACATTTTAGACGACATGCTATACTATGACGTTTATGGTCAAATTTTCTACGACATGTTAAAATACATTTTTTTATTACTTTTTTCACTTTTCTTCACCTCAGTCATATATTTGAGCGTTGTGCATGTTTGTATGCATCTTTTGTCATTTTTTCATTTTTTCATTATTTGAATTTTTTTACATTTTTGACATTTTTGGACGACATGCTATACTATGACGTTTATGGTCAAATTTTAGACGACATGTTTAAACATTTTTTTTTCACTTTTCTTCACCTCATTCATATATTTGAGAGTTTTGCATGTTTTTATGAATCTTTTGAATTTTTTTTTCATTTTTTGACATTTTTGGACGACATACTATACTTTGAAATTTTTGTTCAAATTTTCGACAACATGTTAAAATACATTTTTTATTACTTTTTTCACTTTTTTCCCCCCTAGTCATATATTTTAGCGTTTTTGCATGTTTTAATGCATCTTTTGACATTTTTTCATTTTTTGACATTTTTGACATTTTTGACATTTTTGACATTTTTGACATTTTTGACGACACACTATACTATGACGTTTTTGGTCAAATTTTTGACAACATGGTAAATTTTTTTTTTTTTTACTTTTTTTCACTTTTATTCATCTCAGTCATATATTTGAGCGTTGTGCATGTTTTTATGCGTCTTTTGACATTTGTTGACATTTTTGGACGACAAACTATGCTATCACGTTTTTATTAAAATTTTAGATGATATGTTAAAATTATTATTTTTTCACTTTTCTTCACCTCAGTCATATATTTGAGCGTTGTGCATGTTTTTATGCATCTTTTGACATTTTTTCATTTTTTTAAATTTTTGACATTTTGGACGACATATGACGTTTTTGGTCAAATTTTCGAAGACATGGTAATTTTTTTTTTTTTTTACTTTTTTCACTTTTCTTCACCTCAGTCATATTTTTGACATTTTGGACATTTTTGACGACATACTATACTATGAAGTTTTTGGTCAAATATTCGACGACGTGGTAACTTTTTTTCACTTTTCTTCACTTCAGTCATATATTTAAGAATTTTGCATGTTTTAATGCGTCTTTTCATTTTTTGACATTTTTGACATTTTTTGACGACATGCTATACTATGACGTTTTTGGTCAAATTTTCGACGACATGTAAAAAAATTTTTTTTCACTTTTCTTTACCTAAGTCATATATTTAAGAGTTTTGCATGTTTTTATGCATCTTTTGATTTTTTTTTCATTTTTGACATTTTTGACATTTTTGGACAACATACTATACTATGATGTTTTTGGTCAAATTTTCAACGACATGTTAAAATACATTTTTTAGTACTTTTTTCACTTTCTTCACCTCAGTCATATATTTGAGAGTTTTGCATGTTTTCATGCATCTTTTGACATTTTTTCATTTTTTTATGTTTTTGACATTTTTGGAGGACATGCTATACTGTGACGTTTTTGGTCAAATTTTCTACGACATGGTAACTTTTTTTTAAAAAATGTTTCACTTTACTTCACCTCAGTCATATATTTGAGAGTTTTGCATGTTTTCATGCATCTTTTGACATTTTTTCATTTTTTTATGTTTTTGACATTTTTGGAGGACATGCTATACTGTGACGTTTTTGGTCAAATTTTTGACGACATGGTCATTTATTTTTTTTTTAACTTTTTTCACTTTACTTCACCTCAGTCATATTTTTGAAATTTTGGACATTTTTGATGACATACTATACTATGAAGTTTTTGGTCAAATTTTCGACGACATGTTAAAATAATTATTTTTTCACTTTTCTTCACCTCAGTCATATATCTGAGCGTTGTGCATCTTTTTATGCATCTTTTTATGCATCTTTTCATTTTTTTACGTTTTTAACATTTTTTGACGACATACTATACTATGACGTTTTTGGTCAAATTTTCGAAGACATGGTAATTTTTTTTTTTTTTTACTTTTTTCACTTTTCTTCACCTCAGTCATATTTTTGACATTTTGGACATTTTTGACGACATACTATAGTTTTGCATGTTTTAATCTATCTTTTGCAAATTTTTTTATTTTTTTCCTTTTTTGACATTTTTTGACGACATACTATACTATGACGTTTTTGGGCAAATTTTCAACGACATGGTAACTTTTTTTTTTTTTACTTTTTTTCACTTTTCTTCACCTCAGTCATATATTTGAGCGTTTTGCATGTTTTAATCTATCTTTTGCAAATTTTTTTATTTTTTTCCTTTTTTGACATTTTTTGACGACATACTATACTATGACGTTTTTGGGCAAATTTTCAACGACATGGTAACTTTTTTTTTTTTTTAACTTTTTTTCACTTTTCTTCACTTCAGTCATATATTTAAGAGTTTTGCATGTTTTAATGCATCTTTTGCCATTTTTTTAATTTTTGACATTTTTTGACGACATACTATACTGTGACGTTTTTGGTCAAATTTTCGACGACATGTAAAAAACATTTTTTTCACTTTTCTTCACCTCAGTCATATATTTAAGACTTTTGCATGTTTTTATGCATCTTTTGAATTTTTTTTCATTTTTGACATTTTTGACATTTTTGGACGACATACTATACTATGATGTTTTTGGTCAGATTTTCAACGACATGTTAAAATAAATTTTTTAGTACTTTTTTCACTTTC